>JAZHYW010005517.1:0-46007 GCA_037355805.1 Ixodes ricinus
AGGTCCAACGAAACTCTTTCAAGTGGGCGACAGAGTTTGGGTCAGAAATGTGAGGGCAGAGAGAGTAAACTGGACTAAAGGAATTTTAAAGAAAGTAATCAGTCCGGTTACATACCTGGTGCGGGTGGCTAACCAGATTCGTTATGTGCATGCGGATCACTTGCGCTTTCGAAGTGAGGGCTCGTCCCGATCAGCCTCTTCGGAGAGTGGATCGAGTGACAGTGAGAGTGTTGACGAACCGGGCGAATGTGAGGTGCCTATGCCACCGCATGCTGATAGTAGCATAGCTGCTCAGGAAGTTCGACGGTCGAGCAGAGCTCGACGTCCTCCAAATAGACTGGTGTACTAGTGTTCGTTTATGCTAAGTGTGGAGGAGTGTTGTGTATGTATAAAGCAATGTAACAGGTACCCAGTCGCACCACCAGGGTGCGCTGGTGTTAGCCCTGTAAAGTGTGTCTTCGCCATATTAAATTTGTTCTTTGTGTGCTGTTCCTCTGAGTGGGAGGTTCTGTTCTTTGGCGCTTCGGCGCGACACAACAATATTAAAGAAAAAGTAGATAATGAATTAGTTTATTGTAGAGGCCTGTTGCCCTACATAACGTTTTACTTGCGATATCTACAAATGAACAACTGCAATGTTTGAAGACATCTGGCATCGATGCTTCTTCGTAGCCCGCGCGCTTGTCGTAACCTCCTCGTCTTCCTCCTTGGGCTGGTCCTACGATTACTCCCCGCCTTGGAGGAAGCGAAGATGGCGAGTGTTTTTCTTTAGTAGCTGAGGTGGGTGTTGTTGTAAAAAGTTACTGTGTGCTAATATTCGGGTCTGCCGCTGTCTATAGTCCGTTGCAACCCAAGAACGAAGGGCGAGGGTAAGACGGGCCGGGGAGGAGGAAGCAGACGGAACACTGGAGAAGAGAGGGGGAAACCTTCTTCTTTCTTTAGCGTTCCGTCTGCTTCCTCTCCCCGGCCCGTCTTACCCTCACCCTTCGTTCTTAGGTTGCAACGGACTATAGCTATTTCACGCGAAGAGGTATTTGAAACAGTGTTGTTTCGGGCGCATAAAAATCAATGTCAAGATGAGCAGGCTTCACTCGATCTAACGAAACGACTTTTAGAGCGAAGCTTAGGCGCCCGTTTCCGGCTTGAGCGGCGTCACCGTCGCCGTCGGCGTAACCGCGCGTTGCATTATGGGACGTTTCCTATAATGATGTCACCTCGCGTTGCATTATGGGTACATTTCCACGCTAAATTTTGCGGAAAAATATCCCGCTAAATTTAGGGAAACAAATTCCCCGCTAAAGTTAGCTGAAAAAATTCCCTCTAAATTTAGCGGTAAAATTTCTCCGCTAAATTTAGCGAAAAATATTTCCCGATAAATTAAGTGGAAAATTGCCCGCTGAATTTAGTGGAAATATTTTCCCGCTAAAATTAGCGAAAAAAAATTCCCAATAAATTTAGCGAAAAAGTTGCTCGCTAAATTTAGCGGCGAACTTTTTCCGCTGAATTTAGCAAAAACTTTAGCGAAAATTTCTCGCTAAATGGAAGGGGAGCAGGAGAGGAGGAGGGGAAGGTACGGATGAGAAGGAGGGCATACCCTCCCCTTCTTCCTCTTCAAGAGCTGCGCTCTAATTTGGCGTTACAGGGATTTAAACGTCTTTCATTTTTTCGTTACCGTTTATCAGCAACTTTATAGTTTTGTCACTGCGTTTTAGAACATGGTAGGGCCCGTCCTATGGAGGCTGCAGCGGTTTCCTAACATTGTCATGTCTCGGGGACACGTGTTTACAACGTAAGGTACCATTAGCTATTGAAGTGTATCAAGTGGAGGGTGCCCGTATACGTAGGTAGGTTGGAGGTTCCGCATCATGATGCGCACTCGATGAACGTAGTTTTCGGCATCGTCTATAGTAGGTTACAAGTCAAGAAGGTAGCGGCAAATGCCCCTCAAAGGGAATCATATATCCCTCCGCCACCTCCGCATCCAATCGCGTCCCATCGTTTCCGTGACGTCGCGGCCAACGCGCGCGGAGGGTCTTGCCTTTCTGTACACATTTGCTTTATCTTTCGACTCTGACTTAGCATTGTGGAAGCCACGAGAGGGAGATTAGTCTTGCCCCTCCGATCGAAACAAAGACGACTTTCGGGGATTAGGTCCCCCCTCCGATGAATACAAAGACTGCTTTCAGGGGCTCGGTTCCCCCCCGATGAATACAAAGCTCGCTTTCTTAAAAAGTGGGGGTCGAAGACAAGTTGCCACCACTCTGTGGCCATTATCTATCCATTGAAGCGGAACAAGGAGCGTTTCCAGTGAACTCTTCTTTCGACTGCGGAGAGATTTGAAACCGGCGCATCACGCTTGTGGGAGGAGCTTCTCCTACCTTCTTGACTTGTAACCGACTATAGCACGTTGTTAGCCGTGGAGTGGAAGAACTCTCCTGGCAGACCAACCGGCGAGCTGTACATTAGCTCCGCCGCACTGCAGTTGATAACCGACTTGAAGGCCATTTGGATTCCTAACATGCCTAGGAGAAGGGCTTCTGTCCATGCTATGCTGTTGGGTTGTGCCTTGGTAGATGCTTTGAGTAAGTAGACTGTCGTATGAAGATGATGAATTCCTAGAAATGGGGACAAGCTCCAAAACAGCGACAACCCGAATCGTACTAATTGGTCAGTGGTGATTATCAGGGCACCCGAAGCGACCGCCCCAGATATCAATTAGTGTGCGAGCCACTGTTTATGCTGTAATGTCCTTCATTGTGGCAAACCTCGGGCCACCGCGTAAAACAATCAACGGCCTTCAAGAATTAGCGGCATTCATGCGACGGAGGAAGTGGTCTTACGACGTTCACGTCCAGCGGTGTAATGGTATGCCGATGGGTCTTCGCGCGCTGACAGTGTACTCAGGACCTTAGGCCACGTCCGCACATCGGCGTCGATACGTGACCAGATGAATACTGACACAAGTAGACGTTGCGTGGCTTGTATTCCAAGGTTGGATAGGCAATGTAGGGAATCGAAAACTGCCCTACGTAAATTAAATTGGATGAACGGACGAGGTTGGCCAGTTGATACGTCACATGCAATTGTGTTATCAATGCCGGGCATCTGCACGTCTTCGAATACGAGGGTAGTTGAGTACCTTCTGAGGTGTTGAAGTTCGGAGGCAATCCGCAGGACTGCTGCAAGGTCGGCGTAGGGGTCCGCTTGGTACTCGGGAAAGCACTGATTCACGCCAAGTCTGGAGAGCGCACTGGTCACAGCATTGTCTGTGCCCTTGACAATGCGAATATCGGTTGTGAATTCTGAAATCATACGCCATCTGCCGTACCTCTCGTGGAGTATGCGCCGCACTGTTGGAGGTCAGCGCAAATGTGAGTGGCTTGTAGTCAGTCAGGATGAAAAGCTATCGTCCCTCAATGAAGTGACGAAAGTGCTTGGTGGCAAAGTAGATGCCCAGGAGCTCCCTTCCAAAGGTGATGTATTAAATGACTGTTACAGACAGTTTTTCTTCTTTTTTTTTATTACAGCGGATGCCAGTCACCTTCCATTTGCTGCTGTAGAACAGCTCCCACTGCACTATCTGAGGCATCGACCATGATGGAGATAGGTGCGCTGCTTCTGGGATGCAGGGGGCTTCTGTAACTGCCTTGAAGGCTTGGTGGACAGCCTCTGTCATCTACAGGGGCGACGCTTTCGTTTTGGTGCCCTGCTGCAAGTCGTAGAGAGGCTGACAGACGCGAAAGCAGTTTGGGACGAATCGTCGATAAAAATTGAAAAACCCGAGGAATTCGCGAAGCTTACTAACCGTCATCGGCCTTGGGAAGCTTCTAATCCCCTCGACAGTCTCTGGTAACGGTCTAATGCCGCGGCTGTCAAGGTGATGTCGAAGGAAATATAATTATTTGACGCCGAACGCGCGTTTTGCCGCTTTGACGACCAACCCATATTCCTGCAACCGAGAAACTAACTGGCGTAGGTGTTCGGCGTATTCTTTGGGCGTATGGCTGAACACCAAGATGTTGTCAATATGAGCAAACGTGAATGTCAAGCCACAATGAACTGGGTCGACGAACCTTTTGAAAGTTTGAGTGGCGTTGCGTAGTCCAAAGAGCATCTGCAAGAACTCGAACAAACCAAGTGGCCTACCAATGACGGTCTTGGGAATATCAGCTGGTTCGATGGAGATTTGAAGGGAAGCCTAAAATACTACAAAATCTTGGATATGTGGGATCGGGTGGCGATCAGGCACCGTAGCTTTGTTTAATGCCTGATAATCCCTACATAATCGCCAGTTTCGTTGTTGTTGTTGTTTCTTTTTGTTTTTAATACTATATGAGGACGTTTGGACTAGGAACTGATGACGGCCGAATGTAACCGAGTTCGAGGATCTGTTCTAACCTGCCTTTGGCAATGTGGATCTTGTGAATACCAGAGAACCCTTGGTAATGATGTGGTGGGTGACGCGGGTGAAATACCAAAGAAAACTCATTAACAATGTTCTTTAGCGAGTGTCCGTTTCTGCTCGCAGGAGAGTGGACTCAGGGTGGGCGTCTTCGATACAAAGACTTGGGCGCTAAGTCGCGTTTCAATGTTGATGAGTATGCTTCTCCCCAAGTTCACGGTTATTGCGAACGTCCGTAGAAAATCTGGTCCGATGATGGCTTGAGAGACATCCGCGAATATGAAAACCCAGCGGAACGTACTACGGAGCCCGATGTACGTTTACAGCGTGCAGGGGTGGAGATTTTTGGCGTTCCTGTCGGTCCTCCATCATAGGAGGTACAACGCTCACATCAACGCCGATGTCTATCAGGAAACGGTCATTCATACCGCGTTTGTTGACGTATAAATGTCGACCTGAAGAAGGGCTGTCGACGCTGGCGGCCTTCGGCGACTGCTCCTGCCGTTTCCCGAGGTACACGGTGATCGGAATCGTGCAGTGTCCAATATTCATCGCTAGTGAAGTATTTGATGAAACAAAACCATAAGCCCTCTAATAAATAGACCTAAAGACATTTATTCCACCTTCTTTCAGAAAATCATATGTTGTCTTTTAGCTGCTGCGAAAGCGTTCCACTGTTGCAAACTAAGCCGCTCTGTTTACAATTTCACGGGCACGGTGCGATTGCAGCAAAACGGGTAGAACTAAATTCTGAAGGTGTGCGCGGCCAAGCTTTTTTATCCGCGTTAAAAATTCACAACACCGGCCAAGACGAGAAATGATGACAGTAGATGGACAAACATATTCACTATACCTACGACCTATGCCAACGATGGAGTGGAATCTGTAGCACGTGTGTGGCTTGTTTATCTAACGTTGATGGTGTTTCTTTACGCATGACATTGTGCTGGATCTCCAGAGCTTTCACAAGAGAACACATTTTGGAAGAGCGTCGACCTCGATAGTTATAAATTATACCTCTTTTTTCCCGCTGTACTTGTTTCCAATATGAGAGTAAAAAAGAACAGTTCGTGAAACTTTTATATATCTAGGTGTCTGCCCGTTGCGTTGAGATATTTATACCCCAAAAGGAAGTAGATGACAATTAAGCCAAGAAAAATTAAAATTTGCCTCTCTCTGGTGTGGTGACTGCTCAGTGTAAAACCAAAATTATAACAACTCTCTTAGGGCGTTTATTTCTTTAATTCGAGTTCGATTGAAACAGTACACAGGACGTGGCAACCAATTTGAGATTAACTCTTAGCAATGTGCGTACTGACAATTCAAGACACGTGCGTTTCGTATTTCGACACGGATTTATTTGCTAATGGCTCTACAAGAAATGCGATAAAACACGGCTGCTTACCCACAACGTCAGAGGCACACATCAGAGACTGCTCCTTTACGTAGAAACTTTGAGCCAAAGACAAGACAATGTGCTCGCCGCGACATGCAAATTTCGAAACTGGCGTTCCGTGCTCCCTGGTTCTTGCGCAACGAAGTCACCCGCGGCTTGCGGAGGAAATGACACCCGCCTTAAAACAGTACGTCCTCGGTTCCTACTCCTCTTGGCGGAAAGAAGAACCTTTAAATTTCCGGGATCCGTACTCGAAAGGAAGTTCTCTTATCCTCGCGTTTTCTTCTTTTTTCTCGACTCTCAGAGAACATAACATCCGACCGTGCCACTAACTTCGCTCCACAATACGATCTACTAATACCGAGAAAAAAAATACCGAGAGCGATGACGACAACAGCAGAGCAGAAGGGATCTCGTTTACGGCCCCGACCCTTTCCCGTTGTTGGAGCTTCTTCATTGCGCCGCACTCCTGTAGAAAACAATTTGCACTTCTACCGAAGTCGGAGCCAGGGACCATGATCCGCTTCCTTGGGCCCCTCTCAATCCGGGCTCAAACTCCTTTTCTAATTTCGACGGAACTAGGATTAATGACGCTCGAGAGAGAAAAGGGGCCACGGCGTCAAAGCACGCAACCGAGCAAGCAGCCAGCCAGGCTCGAGGAGGCGGCAGGCCACGAGCTCAGTGAGACGAGGAGCTGCCACCGCTCTCTAAAAAAAAAGCCTAGGTGCCCCCCCCTCTCCCTTTTCCCCGTGCTTCAATGAAAAGGCCTCAACTCCACCCGAAAACTCGCTCAACAAAAATACAAACAAAACAAAAACAACACAAGAAGGCCCAAAGCGGTGAAGAACAGAAAAGTATCGCCCTCTTCGTCTGTGTGTGAGGGACTGTATCTGCGCCATCCGAGCCTTTCGGTGGCCTTTTCTCCTCAGTTGGGCATGGGTTGTTTTTTTCCTAGTTTGCTTCGATTCTTTTATCTTTATCTCGTGTTTGTAGCGACGTAGAAGAGGCTATTTCAACCAACGGCAGCGGCGGCAGCAGCAGCAGCAGCAGTGACGAAGGCAAAGCGGCAGAAAGATCCAGATAAAATAGCGGGCCCATTTTTCAGACCCGCGTATTCTAAACTTTTGCGAGAACGCGGCCTCCAGAACAAAACGTAAAATCCAACAGCTCTAAGTTTGATTTTTGACTTCCCTTTATTCCTTTCTCGGCCTTCGCTGCCCTCTTTATCGCCTAATAAAGTTTCCTTTTTTTCCCTTTTTGCTTCTTTTGCCAGAGTGCAGAGAGCGTAAGAAAGAGAAAAGGGCGAGAGAAACTTATTCACAATGAACTCGCGCCTACCGCTCGACCGCCTTTTACTTTTCCCTCGCTTCTCCCTCCACCGGTCGCCTCGCTGCTTCACTCGTCGTTATTGTTAAGCGGGCGTCGCGAAGAAAGAGGAATGCCAGACGTTATTTGCATAAATTGGCGCGCTATCCGGGCTCTTTTCATCGCGTGGTTTGTGAAAGCTGCGAGATTTGAGACAGGCGTGCAGGCGCCACGTGCGCTCCCCTTTCCGTTGTCTCCTCTTTCCTCGTCCTGGAGCCTTTGTTGTGTGGATCCTAATAACTTGAGAAGCGCGGGGAAAAAAAACAGTTTGTCGCGGTGTAAGCTTTGAGCACGTCTGGACTTCTTCAGTGTCGCCAGTAGACGTCAGCGTTTAAACGATTCACTGGCTGGCGATTGTGGGAGCCTTGTTGTACAGGCAGTGTTTGTGTGTTGCCTCGAATAATATGGTTTCGTGCCAGACGTCAAATATTTACTCCCTGTGCAACATATACTTTCGCTCCTGCCTCCCTCCTTTACGTCATTTCACATTCGACAAATAGGGTTCCCTTTTTCCCACAAGTGGGTTATTTTGTTGTTTTTCTAGGTGTAAGGAGGGGAGGGTAAATTTGGAAGATCGTTTTGCTATAAACTGACTTTCGTAACTTTGAACAGTTGCGCAAAATACTGACATCTCCAGAAAACTTACTTATACTTTGACAAGCAAGGTAGCATATGTTGTGAGTTATTCCGAAAATACTGTCATAAGGTAGTGACTATCTATGGGACCACAAACATGACAACGAATTCTATATTTGTAGAGAGCCTAGGTAAACATATTTCATGCATCGAATGTTGTATCGTAATTTCTCTGCAGCTGCTGAATTAATTCACGAGATTAGCCATCCTAGGCTGATATATAGAACGTTGGGCATTAAAAGAATTGATATAAAAAACAAACGTAATACGAAGTTTTAAAATGTCAATCATAGTGCATTCACATTATCATTGCCCATTTTTGGCGGGCTGCGAAAGCAACCAGGCACGTTTTGTTGAAGAGACTGGCCCGCATCATACAAAAAATAATCCCTATGAAAAAAAAACATACTTAAGTTTATTATTGCCGCAAAAGTGTGTCGTCCTTAATTTTTACGGGCTGCAAAGCGTTTCGTTTCTAAAGGGAATCGGATGTTTTACGAGGGTCGAACCTGTGAATGCCCAGCGTGAGTGGAATATGCAAGAAGGATTCGCATAACTGTACAAAATGAGGAAAACACAAAATTGTCTCTATTTTTATTTTTAATATTTTCACGCGCTGTAAAGCGTAAAAAGATCGGACGTTTTACTAGGGCCAAAAATGTTAGTGCTCTCCTTGAGTGGGACACGCGAGAAGGATTCGCACATTTGTACATTAAAAAACACAAATTTTAGTTGATCTTAATTTTTAAGGTTGACTTTTCGAGCAAATTAAGAGCTCACCCCACCTATTTTTCCACATGTCAAACTTACAATAAACAATTCACTTCGCTTATTGCATGTGGGTGACCTTAAGTTTTCCGCCTCTGATTGAGCATGTGTGTGGGATCATGAATATGAAGCTGGTGGTGGGGAACCAGTTGATTTGGCCTCCCTTATACAATCATTCCATCGTGAAGTCCACATGAATTTACATGATGTTTTGTCTCCACAAGTGGGCACCTACTGAAAAGTGCTTTTAATCGTATTTATGTTGGAGTCCTTATGAGCCTGTGATAGCCCCATTGTAGCGCTTTTTCTCTTCCACCGCTAGAGATCCAGAGTGAACAGAGTATACAGATCCTTCTTTTATCAGTTTGAATTTAAGTATTGGTAAATACCCACACCTCGACATGTCTCTGATTATCAGCACTACCTGTAAGAAGTTGGATAAAAATGTTTATTTAAAAAAGAAACCTAGATAAAAAGTTAGAGGTAATCTCTCACGTTCCCATCAAGCCCCCCCCTCCTTTTTCACCTCATAATTAATAAAAATTGGCGGATGTTGATATGAAAGGAAAAACAACAAAAACAGGTCAGACGATTTGCTGGCCGCCTTTCAGTTCGTATAAATGACAAATGCGCGCTTAGAAGCCATCTGGTCCGCCAACTAATCAAATCTGCTCTCCCACGACTATACCGCCGCAATTCTGTCGATAGCAACGGGAAACCATTTCACCGCCTGAAAACTCAAAAACGTCAGTTTTTATTAGGCAGACGAAAGCAAAAAGCCTACCTATCCGTACACCTACAAAGGCCACCACTGTCTCTTAGGCGCCATCTTGGTCGCGTCATCTCTGGATCACGGCAGGTGTCTTCGAACAGTCGGGCTGCAAGCATTCACCGTGAAACAATGGACCAGAGGCGAGCTGTTTGTTCCTTTTGCACAGTAACGATCGGCGCTGTCCGGCCGGTCAGCGAGACGAAGACTTGGTCCTCGTCTACTTGGTTCCTTCCCCGATGACTGTTGGGGCCCTCTGCTCCCCGGAATCCTGAGCCGAGGCCTCAGCCTTCTGCGCTTCGGCTTGGCCGTCGTCGTTGTCGTCGTCGTCGACGTCGTCGTCGTTTCGTCTTCATACTCGTACTCGTCGTACTCTTCCGAAGCCGGGGTCGTGGTGACTATCTTCTTCTTGGGCGGCTTCTTCCTCGGAGGAGGCGGCGGCGGAGGTGCCTTCGTGCTCGGTGGCACCGTGGTCGTTTCCTTGTAGAGGGCTTCATTCCGGTCGTAATGCTTCTCCGACTTCTCGCACTCGACAGTGTTGATAAAGCGGCACGTGAAGGTGGTCTGGTCGTACAGGGTGTAGTTGGGGCACAGGAAGTCGTACCGCAAGGTCCCGAAGCAGTAGTGGAACAGCTGCGAGGAAACGAACGGCGTTAGAGTGCTTGGCACTTGTCCTATATTACTTGCTTGTCCATGTCGTATTCGCACTTTTTTAATTTAAAATCACAACTAACTCATCAAGGTACTTTGATAAAAAAAACAAAAAAACATTAGGTTCGTCGAGCCTTACAGATTCGGTGACAATTTGTATGCTCAAACAACTTGTGATTGTTGGTGTGTATTTTTTGTGTGTTTTTTGCTTTTTGCATTGAGGCTTTTAATTCTTATATATTAAAATAAAAATGTTTTGACACAATTTATTAGGACTGCGATTTAACGTTCTGAAGTTACACAAGCTGCACTGAGTGGCTAGTACGACAGTTTTGGCTACCTGATTAGTATGCAAATATGCGACAAAACTAATATTTTAGCTTCAGTTACAACTGGCTAACCAAAAATAACGGCATTAATCTCTAGACAGGGGAAACAAAATGGGACAGAAGACAAACACAAATCTCCAAACACAGCTAGGTGACTAGTGCGTGGCTGAAAAATCCACCTGGTCCTGCTATCGAACCAGGGACCTCTTCACTTCCAGTGGAGCGCTCTAACTACTGAGCTAACCGGGAGTTAGACGTCAGTAGAGTAAACAGGTTTTAACAGCTGCCACCAGTCTAATCCAAATAAGGATGAACGGCCTGCACTTTAAGGTCATGGTGATAATGCTAATAATTTATTACGTAATTAAGAGAGCTGGACAAGAATAACGATAATAAAACCTGGAGAAGGGAAATAAATGGGTCAAAGGACAACACAGTAGCTGTGTTTGGAGACTTGTGTTAGACCTTTGTCCCTCTTGTTCCCCTTCTCCAAGGATTATTATGGTTTTTTGTGTTTTTTTCAGCTCGCTTGCACCTTTAACGTTAATTGCATTATCATCATTAACCTAATTTTGATGGTCGTGTTTACACAGCATAAGGAAGGTCTGCTTTTGAGGTAGGGCGACACTGGGACTAAACTGCACATGAGAAATTTAGACTGCAATACGACTGCTAGCCTGGAGTATTTTAACGTGTATCGCGCATTAGTGATACAACGACCCCACGCCGGAACGATAGTCGCACATCCACATCGAAATGGGCAGGGGTGGTGATTGAACCCACTATCCTGAGTTCTGCAGCGCGAGCTTTCGCTCCACGTGCTCCGAGCTGGTGTGCGTTAGCACCAGGGTGTAGAATAAACATCAAGATGATTTAAATCGGTATTTAAATCACGATTTAAATCGTGATTAAACTGAGATAATTTAATATGTTGATTTACATCAAATCTTTCCCGCAGAAAATATTCCCGGAAATACTTTTTTTTCACCCTTTGTGTGATATTTGATGCCCGCTATATGCAATTGATTTGTATTTAAATCAAAGAGTCATCCAGCAACGAAGATTTATATAAGGCTGAACACAAGCAAAAAGCAGTGCTCTCTGAGCAAATTACAGCGCTGAGCTCTCCTTCTAGTTGACTCTTCGTCCGTCAGTTACGTAACATCCTATTGCAAGCAAATCAGAACAAGAAATAAAAAGCAAATTAAGTTTTTTCTTAACTATACTAGCTAAGTATCTAACTGGTATTGTTTTAGTATGGTTGGGCTTACATAAAAAGTTGCCAATTAAACTGTACTTTGGGTTACAGTAACTCTTTCTTCCGGATTATTCCTAGTGATCATACGCCTTGATCAATCAATCTTCCATGTTTAAAAATACATCCTGTGATAAAAATCAATATTTTCTATCTAGAGTGATTCAAATTAAATTAATCTTGTTTAAATCATTTAAATATTATTTATATATAATTTATGTAAATCACCATTTTTATTTAGGTTAACACACTCTGGCCACCGATCCCCCAACTGCAACTCACGTTCAATGGTTCTACGAGGTGGGATTGAGATGGCACCGGGACATGCTGGACAGCTGTGGCAGTGTTTCAAGTTGTCAACCTTACGCAAATTTTCTCCTAAATTTGTGGTAACTTCAACTATTCTGATGACATGCTAGCCATAAACTTAATGAAATTGAGTAAACGAGCGAATACGTAAAACGCCCTCTTTGTGCATTGGTTTCATATCAGTAAGAAAAAAAGAGATATTAAGGCCCATTCACACAACACCTTTTGTTCACGGTTTCGTAAGTTACATTACGAACCGCCAAGACATCCCTGCTTTGAATGTCGCGAGCAAAGCTATTCCCTGAAATGTTTGAGTTACTCTTGACGTAATCAAGCGTAAGCTTCCGTACTATGACGCAATATAAGCAAAGGGTACTGTGTGGACCGGCCTTTGGTGCCAGCCGTTTATCCCATACAAACACACCATTGTGACACTTCAGGGCAAGCAGCAAAGCAGCGACATTGGAACAAAGGAAGTAAAAGCGCCAAAAGTGAGCACACTTCCGGAAGACCACCGACGAGCAGGGCTCCGAATATAGTTACAAGAGTGCGCGATAGCAGACTTGTATGGTACTGATTACGAGTAATCAAATTTCTTGTAATCTCATTATTTTTAGGAGCTATTTCGTAATAACTTCAATACATTTATTAGGAAGTAATCACGACAGTTACCTGATTACTTTTCGAAGTACTAAACTTACTTGTAACCTTTACTATTTTTCCTTCCCTTTTTTTTTAATGGCTGCCTTTGTTTCTACATGTTTCCTGCTGAGGAATCCTCGAACACAGTCACCGACAGGAGCACGGTTTACGAATATACAAGTTTCCTGCTGAGGAATCCTCGAACACAGTCAGCGACAGGAAGAACGGTTTACGAAAATATGTGGGTCAAGAAGATAAGTATAGTTCATAATTCGGTGATCTTAATCCAATAATGGACAGTACAAAAGACCGACTCCAAAAATCTGTCGTTTTACGAATCCGAAGTAATCAGATAAGTGATAGTTAAGGCCCGTTCACACTCTTGCAACCGAGTACGAGCGAGAGAGACGAGACTTATTAAAACCTCTTAAAAGTTCTTAGGACGAGAGAACACACTGGCACGCTGGCGCCATCTATGCGGTGACCCTGAAACTGCATTTCACAAGAGCGAGGGTTTTGCGGTATTTCCGAGGTCAAATGTGCGTAATACCTATAAGAAAGGCTCGTTTATAACGTTCACAAAAGTGTTTTCGAGCCAAGAAAGACAGGATAATGCGCGAGGTAAATAGCAAATATGCCGGACCGCCAAGTTTACACTGCTACCCAATAGATGGCGCCAGTGTGTCCTCTCGTTGTAAGAGTCGCGGGGACGTCAGAACGACGCCGAGCTTTGATTGGCTTTGATTGAATAGGACAGTGGGTAGACCTCAATGCAAGAAGCCTTGAGGTCTACCCACTATTTTGTTCAATCAGCCAATAAGAGCTCGGCGTTCTGACATCATCGCAACCCCTCCACAAGAAGGAGGCGAACTTGCACTCCTCATTACTTTTCTTTCGAGTGATCAAGTAATATAATTGAACATCTTTTAACCACGAATAATTGTAATTATATTCGATTAATTTTTAATTAATTAATAAAATAAAAAAGCATTCCATGCTTCAAACATAGGAATCCAGCGATTTCTTGTGAAGAAAAGGCTGTTTCTATAGCATTCCTTGAATTGTGAGTTTACTTATATCGGGCAGACCGGTTGTTGTTTAAACGATAGAATTTTAGAACATAAAAAGGTGGTTCAAAGCAAGGCGCAAATGTCCAAGATAGAAAAGCAGGTTGAAGAATGTAATGGGTGCAAACCGGATTGGGAGCAAATAGTGGTCGTAAAAGAAATATAAAAAAATGTTTAATAGGAGAATTGTGAAGGGAACGATTGGGATTGTTACTTGCTACCCATCTCAAAGTCACCCGTCCTTGTCCTTGGAAAAATAAATGAGAAAGTTTCAATGAATGCGTAATTGGGTTCAGGGAAAAGTCAGTGAGGGAGTGTCAATTCCTTCGTGGTTTGGGGTCACACCAGGACAGCTGGCTGTCTGTTTTTTGTGTGCTTTTTTTAGTTTTTAGGAGAAGGTTTGGTAACTTTCGGGGGAGGTGGACGATTCTATAAATGTGACGATGCTAAATAAAATCAGTAGCTGTGTTTGCAGATGGTGTGTGTGGTTGTACCTTTTTGTTAATTGTTATTATTATTTGTTGCCGGCCTCGGGCTTACGATTAAGGAGTTGGTTCACCAGCTTGCCTGCGTTTACTTTTTTTTTTTTATTTACCGAAGTGTATGGTTGCAGTTTGTGCATCTGCCGTCTTGTTCTTTCAAAGACACTAAACTCGCGAATGTTTCTCTCAGCACCATATTTGCACTGGTTGACAAATGCCGGATGTGTAAAAGGAACTCAGGCGAAGGTAAAGTGTGAAAGGCGCACTAACTCATGAGGCTGAGCTCTGTGCTTATTAATTTAGTAACATTGGTTCACTAGAAGGTAATTGCCTGCAACATTGACAAATAAAAAAAACTAGACTACGTATTTACTTAGAAAGAATTTAAAACAGACGCTGACGGGATTGTATGTACCCTAACGGGTAAAAAGGTGTAGTTGTTAAAATTAAAATATTTAAAGTAGTGCTCGTCTGGCTTAGTCGTGAGGTTCTCCTGGTCCTTGGACTATATAAGCTGTCAATACAAAACACGGTTTTCGAGGAAATTATTTCGTTCTAATTGAACTAGATCTTCGCAACCTGGACACACAGTCAAGTGGAAGCGTTTACATACACTGCATACTGTTACCTGGATGGTCTAATAGAAACCTGCATCGACTATTCCCGGAGTTCTACATTTCAAATTTCTGCAATACGACTATATGAAACGAAGTACTACAGATATGTTTTAGTTTGTATTACATAAAAAAATTGAAACCTTTCGTACTTATAAAGTCGCACTTTTTATCGTTCTACTCTCCAGCTCTGGCAACAAGTAAAATATTACTTTCCAAATTTAAGCTTCTTTTCCTGTGAACTCTTGAATTACCCCTCGCAAATATGCAATTCCCATTCGCTTGAACTTTGTTTTGCATAATATATAGTTTTACTGTGGATAGCCTATACCTACATCTTCCACACATCGATCCACACCGTTGCTGTAGCGTAATTAGATCCGAAGGGGTACGCTTCAAGCAAACAAACATTACGAGGTATTCCAACACTCGACGAGGTCATAATGAATAGTTTACAAACGCATGGTATCTGCCCTCCGGGATCCGGACAAAATGTACCCGAAAAAAATGGCACCTGGTAAAATGGTCCTGGTCGAAATGGCCCTGGACAAAAGGGTCCCAAGGGCAAACCCTGACAAAATGATCCCAGGCAAATTTTGAGGAATAGTTTTCGTGCTCTTCTGGGGTTAGTCGATTGTTTGTACTTGATTCAAACAAAACTTAGAGAGAAAAAATGTTTAATACCTAAAGGTGTTTTGAGAGGGTTTCTGGGATCGCCTAATAATGACAATAACTTACTCTGCTGGCTCTAAGCATCCTAGAAATCTCGCAATCTTGACGATATGCGACCGATTTCCCTATTAAAAAAAGCAATCGAAGATCGCTACACACCGAGGCCATTCCCGGCGATTGGAGGAGCATGCTCGGAAACCAGGACCACTGTCATCCAATTGCAAGCGAAGGATCCTCACGCCTTCAACCGGTGGAACTGCGGAGTGATATCTCAAATGCGCGCGGTTCGTTGCCCATACCGCCCGGACTACGATTCAACCCAGCGAGCGAGCGCTCAAGAGCTGACAATCACACATCTCTCCCGGAAAACGAAACACAGTGTGTTGTTTTGAGACTATTATTGCAGTATTATGTTCCCTCTCCGCGAAAAAATACCATTTTTCGACTGCTCTTATCTGCTCTAATCGTCTACAAAAGCATACACATTTTGTAATAACAGAGTTAGAGCTTGCAATCTCAAAGAAATGCCGCGTTTTCAGTGATCACATGTCGTCCTGGCTGCCGAGACAATGCTGCTCCCATCGCAAGAGATGTCCTCGGTGTGTTGCGATCTTTGATTACTTTTTTGATAGGGAACTCGGCCACGCATCGTTTTCATTTATGGATTTCTAGGACGCTTAGAACCCGCAGAGAGAGTTTCACCATATTTGGGCGATCTCAAAAACCTCCTCGGGGCACCTTTAAGGTATGAAACACTAATCATTTAAAAGTTTATATCTTCAACTTAAAACACAATGCATGTCAGGGACTGCGCCAAGGAGAATAAAAACGTATACCATATAAATAATATACAAGTACATATATCAAATAATGTATCTATATTATTTGACATATTCAGCACTAGAAAAGAAAAAAAAATGTTGTTCCATAACACGCCATCACAAATATATGTAGTCTGTGCAGCGTGAGAATGTCCTTGCTTGATCGGGTGCACGCGGTTTCTCGCAGCTCCGTATGCGCTTACTGTAGAAATTTGAAGAAATGTTCTCATAAGATATAACCATATTCCTCCTACTCCCATGTGCTATACGTTTCACCAACGTTAGAGTGCAACCGACGCTACCATCTGATCAGACAAATCAAGCAGTGCTAAAAACAGAACGTATACTAATGGCGTTCGTCGACTTTTTTGTGTGTGTGTATGTTATCACCGGATAGTCCAATCGAGCGCAGAGAGTGCATCACGACACTTGAGCTTTGAAAGCCGCGGAGAGTGCATCTTACAAAGGACAGTCTGTAAACACTCTCTAAGGGGTGTTTCTTCCTCGTACGGCGGTCCTGTCATATTTGTCATAAACGACTCTCTGCAGACAAGTTTGAATACACTTGTGTGTGCAACGAACGTGCTTCAAACATGCTTGATGCGTGACCGCAGATAATTCGGTCATTTTATGTCTGTAGTAAACACCGTGACATTTGTTTCTATGGTGCACGAGCAGTACGACTTTAGAATGCGCGCGTGTACTTGCGTAGTGACTTCCAGGTTCCAGCTCTGTACATTACTCTGACGTGTGCGAATAGGAGCTACGAAGCCGAGTACGGAATAATAGACTTTTAATTAACTTTTCAGCTTCTTTAGTTGCTTTCTAACAAATATCGCGAAAAGCTTAAGCACATTAGGCAATTACACACGTGTTGAAATAAGCTTCAGAGTAGCAGTTCGCTACCACTATATCAAAAAGCACCCAAAGTGTCAACATATCATTTTCGAGCATTTTATCCGCGGGTTTGCGCTTGGGACAATTTTTTTTAAGGGCCTTTTTCACCGGGATTATTTTTGTCCGGGGTCAATTTTGTTCGGAACAAATTAGTCCTACACCCCTGCCCTCCTTATCATCCCGACCACTATTCCTACGGATGTGAAGGAGTACCGACACTTGCCCGCAGTCGCATTTGACGTCTCTATCTTACGCCAGAAGTGGAAGTGAAGAAAAGGCTATGAGAAGAAGTTAATATCTTACATCTGCGTAAACGGGACTGCCAGAGCTGTGACAAGATTTTGTGCTTTGATATTCTCACGTCCACTTCCTCTGAAAATCGAAACGGAGAAGAGCTTCTCTTCTGGCCAGTCGATGTGCGTCACATTCCTTTAGAGCGATTGCAGAAATGGTAGTAAGCAACACAACCTCTTTTCGAGCTACCGGTGTCGATCAAACGTGGCCTTACACGACGGGGGTCGATGAGTGCCCCGTTCCTCTCACCCATTCTAAACACGGCGACGTAGGACAAACACCTCAAGCGAACGACCCACTCAGACCTCGACGACGGAGCTAGCGCAATGGAGTACGGCCCTGATGCGCGTATCCCACAGCAAACACAAATCAATAACGCGCGCAACATGAGTCACGTTTCCTCCTGTTCGACCTTTTTCGCCCTCCGATACTTTGCGAATTACGCACAAATCCCAGCAGTCAGCAGGCATATGAGCACCCAATGGAACTTTCTGGAGACGCCACCCAAGCACCTCGACGCGACATAAACCACTCGGTGACAGAGGCAGAAGCTTTCTCTTTGATAAGCTTCTACTCGTCGAAACAAAAGGCCCGCCGCAAGTGCGTAACGGAGCGAGCTTGCCTGCCCTCTCCCGGCCCCGGAGGCAACCACCCAAAGTGGTCCCTCCGCCGCACTTTGTTCTTCCGCCCCGGAGCCGGACAGGGCTTTTGCGGAACCTTTCAGAGGAGAGGACTAACCCAAACGCTCGCGGAAGCTACTTGGCGAGGCGGAGCTTGAAATTAGATTAGTATTTCCCCAATCCTGTTAGCCGGAGAAGGCGCTGTCAACGACAGAAGAAGAGGCCTGACCGAAAAGCGATGGAGGGGAGTCGCCTGCCTCGTTTTCGGTCCCGTCTGTGTGTCTTCGCCCGGCACGTGGTCTCAAAACCAAAAGTCACTTCTCTGATTGCGGAAGCCCTCGTTCACGTGACCGTCATCCAAACAAGAGCGAGCGCGCGGCCCACACTGTACGCGTACCACGAAAGCGTTCCCTTCCCGCGTCACGGTTGCCTCGGCTCGGCCGGGCTCTCCCGCGGGCTCCTGTGGCATTGCCCGGGGAGGGACCACACGAGGTCCGCGGCAGACAAGGTCAATAGCCAGATCAGTTGAGGCAACACGCGGGCTTTCGGCGGAACACTGACAGAACGCCAGTCGCCCGAGCAAATGAACTGCGGCCGATACCCGTTCTCCTCTTGCCACATGTTCCGCAGCCTCTCGTGCGCTTCGGGTTTCCGCGCTTAAAACCCACGGCTCTTTCTTTCCTCGGCTTTAACCGGATTTGGCTCGCTTGGAAAGCGGAGTCTTGGGCCGTTCTGTCTAATGCACTAGAGCGTATCGATTTCGTTGTTCTAGCACACTCACCATACGGCGCTTGCATGTTCGCAATCGCTAGAAACTGTGCGCGAATTTAGAGATCCTAAGAAATGTAAGTACATGTCTGCGTCTTCTCGGGAAAAGGGGACGGGAAACGTCGTCAAAATAAAAAATAAAAAAACTTGCTTTGACGGGTGTGCTAAACTAATTTTCCCAATAAAAAAGACAAAACGACAAAAGATTGAGCGGTACACGGAAGACAAAGGATGAAAGAGTAATAATATACATAAAAAATATAAAACGCAAGTAATACATGATCAAGTAGATGAAAGGGGCCGGGATGAAAGAAATACACTTGTCACGGTCGATAGCTGAGATCCGTTGCCTCTAGGGAAGGAGTTTCGGGTCGTGCGGCGAGATGGGTAGATGCATTCGGGAAAACGATCTCCTTTTCGGAAATGTGTAGTGTTCCCATTTTGAAGATTTGCAAAACAGAACGTATTATGAAACCAGTTTGAAGATTACGTGTACCTCGCTTCGTTCTCTGAGCAAGTCCAATACGCCGTTTCTTGTATGATATACAACGCAGAAAAAGATTCGGCTCGAGATCTTTGTGTAAATTTTTATCTGAACCAGATGTCGCGCATATAAACTGGTAGGCGGACGACTACGCACTGACGCCAACACCTTTCGCAGAATTGTATCCCTAATCCATGAAAAGAAATATCGACCGTCCTCTCAGCTTCTTACCCCTGTTCTCAGGAACATTCGCGAACATGTTGTGTATAAATGCCCACATTTAGGATATGTGGAACAGCTGTGATGAATTCACGCGTAAACATCACGTGTTTAAAAGAAGTGAACCAATCTCGCCGCAGAATCAAACCTTATCTACGACTCACAAACATGTATCATCAGACAAAGCCATATGTTAGCTCGTTGGGATGTTTGATAGATCAAGAACTGATCACGAGCTTCAACAACGTACTTCATGCAGGTTCAAGCACAGAGACGGCTCTATCAGTGATTGCATTGAGCTTCGCCTCCTGCAACAAATCATTTTTTTCAGAGAGCACCTGAGGAACTACGTTATCTAAAATTTAAAAAACGTTATTTCAAAGCCCGCTTTTCTATTTTCGTGGATATGAGGAGATATTCTGTGGATACATTTTGTTGACGAAATCTAAACGTTAATAGAAAAAATGGTTCAAATATAATTTGCACGTACAACGAACGTCAAGTTGAGAAGGAGTACAATATTACTTTTACCATGGGTGTATAGAGTTTTTCCACCTTTTTTGCGGAAAATGTTTGTTATTCCTTTGACAGGCAAAATTTTCCATAATTGCATTTACCAAAATCTCCTTTCTTTACACTTGATTGTATATTATTAAATTTACCTGACCACTCTCTAAAAAAATACATTTAGCATCATGATCCGCAAAATAAATCTGTCTCACATATTAGTGTCATTCATATGCCTCTTGACCAATAAACGTATTCAGAATTGGAGTACCAATTATAGTTGAGGTTTCCATTGTCCTTGCTTATCAATTGAAGTCATGGAATGCTTTAAAGGTACCACTGGCGTGTTTCCCACAAGGTTTGATTGTGATATTATCAGAATTTCTCACTTTTCCCCTGACTCTCACTCTACTATTACAATCTAAGGTAAATTGTTCGTTGCCTTCCCTATCGTTACGAAGCCTACTCGCCTGTTTCGATTTCAAGTAATCGAACCAAAAACTTACTCCTTATCAAGCGATGCCAGCTGCAGGCGTGATAAAATAAAAATTTCGAATGGAAATCTTATTTTTTAATTTCTGCCGAAATGCAAGAAATTTAAGACCAAAGCATAGCCGCGACCTGGTGGGGAACGGCACGATATATGCATCCTGACGTGTGGTAACTAAAAGAAAACAAAACTAAAAAATGCTTTGCGTCATAGGTTACTGAATGAATAAACACATGGACGGACAAGTCGAGAGGTTTTTTAAATCGTTTTATCCGTCCCGGAGCTTATTCTGTAGGTAACGCATAATTTTACCAGCTTGCCCAGGGGCGAATCCAGAACTCCGTTTGGGGGGGGGGGGGGGGGGGGCGGAAAATTTGAAAAGATACTATCTCCCATTCTTTCTTGTGCACCGGGGGGTCCACCCATGTCAAATTGCCCTCCGAGAAGGGGGAGGGGAGGGAGTCGACTTTGTTTGGAGGAGGGGAGCGGCCGCCCCCGTTGCCCCCCCCCCCCCCCCTTGGATTCGCCACTGGCGTGTTCACCTCCTAAACTTGGTGAAAATACGTTGCGTCGTATTTTTAACTATATTCTTCCCGCTTTGAGCAACATAGGTGCAGAACTTCGTATGTCGGGAGCCACCCACCTGACATTTGTGCTTGATACTGGCGTAGAAGCCGTCGTGCCACTTGCCGCAGTCAAAGTCAATGTCTTCCGGGAGGTTCTCGTAGAACGGGTAGTCGGTCAAGTCGGAGCCCTTCAGCTCTCGGGGGAAGTTGGGGTCCGCCAAGAAGTCGATGATGCGTCCGTCGGCGCGCTGCTTGTAGTTGGGCGAAAGCGTCCGCGGCGGATCTGTCGGCGCGGCGGTCGTGGTCGTCGTCGTCGTCGTAGACGTCGGTGGTCTATTTCCCTGCTTCGGCGGACCTGCGTAGTCACCACATAGCATCTCAATCGAAAGGCCGCTCCAACAACAACGTTTTATGAATATACCCTTTTAAAAAAATGTGCACCCTCCAATGGCTGCTGCTGCGTCGGTTATCTGAGGCCACCGTGTTTTGGGCGTGCACTCCGAGCATGCATAGAACGCGAGTGCTGCGCCCGCCTTCGGCACGTGCTCGGGTCGATGTGTGTTCGACACGAGTGCTGCGTCAGAGGTCGGCGTGCTCTCGGATGCACGCTTCGCTCCAGATGAGACGCAAAACTATTAAGGCCCGTTCACACTCTTGCAACCGAGCACGACCGAGAGAAACCAGACCGGTTTTAAGCCTCTTGCGACGTCTTAGGACCTGCTCCGCTGCAGCGCATCCGGTCCTAAGACGTCGCAAGAGGTTTAAAACCGGTCTGGTCTCTCTCGGTCGTACTCGGTTGGAAGAGTGTGAACGGGCCTTTAGGTCGCCAGTGGTGCTTGATGTGCTTTTGAAAAGGGTCTGTTGGAACACAGAAATCAGGCAAACTGGATAGGAACCATCATAATCTAGACCCTGACAACAAAAAAAAAAAAAAAAAACGTTAAACTAAATTTTCTAGTCTATGGGTTAGAATTTTGAATTTTACGCATTATCATGTTTTAACCAGGAAAATACGTAGTTGTAGATTAAACGTAAACGAAAAGGTTTTCTTTAGCTTTGAGCTATATCACTTTTTGTACGGTAATGTGCTCCTTGCAATAAACAACGCATTTCTTCGTTTGACGTTTCTTCGGTATGTCTTCACTTAAAATTTACATACAAAACCGTTTACAGACTTTGGATCAAAGCGAAGAAGTCAGCGAATTGAATAAACCTGTGCAACGCGGAAATTGCTGCGACTTTCTCGTAGTTTGTCTCTCCTCCTCGCGGCAAGTGCGACAGTCTCAATTGACAAAATTGTAGAAACTGAAGGAAAGGCTTTTTTTTTCCCCACGAAATTATGAGGTCACGCACGTAGGGGAAAATGTTATGCGCATCTAATATATAGTTTCAGGGATCCCCAACACCTTCCAAAAATTTGGCAAAAAAAACTGTTTTTTTATTTTTTATTTTAATAGGCCTGGAAATATTCGGACACCGAGGAAACATACAATACTTTCATTTTGGGTTCATCAAAATGTTCAATGTTCACCAGCTTCCGAGCGCCCTCACCATCCCTTCAACATTGTATCTCTCTTTTTCTTTGTTCTTTTCTCTCAAGTAAAGACGAAATTGTTTTATTTTTAGTAACCGATATATAAAGCCGTCGAAGGCACGAAGCACATACTACTTTAATGCTTTAAGTACGATGATCACCGCAAACAGTGTGCGGAAGGCGTGGAAGAGCCACGTGCAGGATCTGCCGCCGGGATGAGACGCACCAAAGTTGTATCCGTAGTGGGCGAGTTCTTCCTCATACGAGGGGGCGGCGGGATCGGGTTGGCACCGGGACCCTTCTGCGGAGGCCTGCCCCGGGTCCGAGCCACCACCCGGCCCCGGAACCTGGAAGGAGGCGGCGGCGGTGCCGTCTGGCTGTCCTCGGGCACCTCGTAATAGTAGTAGTCGTCGGGGGCCGCCGTCGTCGACGTCGTGGACGACCTCAACCGGGCTCGAACGAGGCGGAATCCCGGGCGCGCTCTCGGTGCCTGGCCCGGAGCCTGCCGACGATCCTGCGTCGGTAAAGGGGAATCAGCGGGGGAACCTCTTTAAGTGAACGTTACATCGCTCGTGCATCACACAAAAGATGCGGTGTTTGCTGCGTCTTTGAAAGTGCGTTCGCAGCAAGTTTGCTTCGTACGTATGGTACGCTTCAAACATGTCTACAGACAGCTTTTCTCTGTGGCCATTGCGAATGGAGCATCATATCAGGAAGGGTGGACGAATGGATGGATGGATGTTATTGGCTATACCCTTTGCAACGGGCGGTAGCTTGCGCCACCTAGCCTACGAAAAACGCACCCCAGACAGTGTCTACAGACTGTCTTTTCTGTGATGTATTACCAATCCGCCCCCCCCCCCCCCCAAAAAAAAAAGCACACTTGAACGAAGGCCACGTGAGGAGGAATCCACACAGGCAATTAGGCCAACTAAAAAAGAAGCGATTCTACTCACCAATAAATGTAAAATTGGGTAGACATATAATTCTACTATTTTAGAGCGAGTCGTCAGTCCCTATGCTGGAAGTTATTCCTACATACTGCACATTTCGAAGACGCAGTTAGATAGTGTAAACAATTAACGCGGCAGAAACTACGCCCGTAGAATGTAAAACGCCACCGTGGTAGCCCAAATCATGTCGGCTCAACCTACGGTCGTTTGACTGCGCATGCGCGTTCGCAGCGCATACGACGGCCAAGGGCGTAAATAAGGGTGGAAACTGGGAGCTCACACCACGAATGCTTCCAGGGACAATAATGCTAGTGATATTTTGGACCGTATGCTTATTTCGTTTCTGTAATCACTGTAATTATATATATATATATATATACAGGGTGTTCTACGTAACTTTAGCCAAGGTTTAAAAGTATCTTGGTACATTTTAGGAAGACAAAACCAAAGAAATAACTTCATTCATAGTCTGGAGCAAGTCAAGCTATTTTTCGTACTTCGTCCAATTAACTAATTAGTTAAGGTAAATAATGAACCTTTCAAATATTTAATTTAAAGCAAACGTTTCAAGGACAAACTTGTACAGCGTCCTCAGAAACATCCAATTCAGTGGTTTTTATCAGGGAACCTCTAACACGGTTTGTTTTTAAGGGCATCAAAAAAAGCTAGCGAATTATGAAAAAAACGCAAAAAAACTCGTATATTTCAACAGCGCCCTGTCAATAGTGTTCTATTCAGCATGCGGGCCTAGTTTATTCAAGCCACGGCTGAGAGCGCTGCAATGAAAAAGCTCTCAAGCGCAAAGTCATGTTTTTTTTTTCGCAATTCGCTAGCTTCTTTCGATGCCCTTAAAAACAAACCGTGTTAGAGGTTTCCTGATAAAAAAAACATACTGAATTGGATGTTTCTGAGGACGCTCTACAACTTTGTCATTGGAACTTTTGCTCACAATTGAATATATCGAAAATTAATTCATTAATCTTAAATAATTTGTTCATTGGGAAAAATACAAAAACAAATAGACTGACTTGCTCCAAACAATGAATAAACTTATTCCTTTAGTTTCGTGTTCCTAAAAGGCACAAAAATATTTGTATAGCTTGACTAACATTACATGGAACACCCTGTATATGCACCACGTAGTTACGGGTGGCGCGGTTCAGGAAAAAGTCGCATACTGTCAGCTTCTCCTCCCAACACATTGCGACATTTACTCACCGAGGCCTCGTTCGACAAACGCAGTGAGAGGCTATCTTGGAGCGCTGTACAAACAAACTTTTGTTTTGAGTCGTGTTCCACGCATCCAGAAACAAACACGTGCATGGCCACGACTCGGGGAGAAGAAGAAAAAGTCTATTAAACAAATGTTTGTGATCCATCCTACGGGTTCCCATCTCCCGGAATAAAAAAACAAACAAGCAAGAAACATATCTGAGGATTCCTGCCGGTCTTATCCAAACACGCCGTAAAGGGAACTCTCGCGGGGGTCTCAGATCGTCTTTTTAAGCAAAGCTCCACGCGGGGATGGGTGCCTCGTGAAGTTTATTTAGGAACCGGTATAGGGGTTTGGGGGATGCCTCGAACAGTCGCGCACACCTGACGCGTGTCCCATTGCCAGTCAGCAGACTCTCTAATTTGAGCCAAGATACAGCGGAAAGCGTCGCTCGCCAAGCACGCTGCTGCTCTTCTAGGGCGGGGGACAAAAGATGGTCTCCGAGAAGCGGGCAGCGGAGTCGTCGCCAAACTCCGCCTCCAAATCACAATATTGACTCTGCTTGCTCCGAGAAAACTTGAACGGCAAATGAGCCCTCGCTCTTGCACGGCCCCCGTTTTGCTGAAAAAGAGTTCGCCCGGTGTGCCCAGGGATTAGTTCGAAAGGCGAACGTGCATAACGACTTTGCTGTTTGTTGTCGCTGCTTGTCCCGGCCAAGGCAGCCTGTTTCGGCGCGTCCTGCCTCCTGGCGGACGCTCGCATGTAGTCGCTAACGATGCAGGACGACTGCTTGTTGTGCGCCGTGTTTGGCGTTTTGCGGTGCGCGAGAAACTCTATGTACATCGGGGATGAACGCCGGTTAGCGCCTAAGCGGGAAAGTAAGTAAGTCCTGGAGAGGGCTGCAGAGGCAGAATTTAACGACCTTGCAGAGTCTCCGTTAATGAAGAACCGGTTCGTTAAGCGACCATCCACGTTTCTGCACGTGAAAGTTTTCTTTCAGTAAACATGTGTTGCCAAGTGGGCATCGGAAGAAAACTTTAGCGAACAGAAGGCGTATGTAGTGCCTTAAATTTCTTGCCCTCGCTGACTCTACACATTAGTGACCGCTATAGAATGGGCAGGGTCGTATCTGTCAGTGGCGGTATTTGAGTTTTAAACACAAGTTGGGCTATAAATCACAAGTGAAAAATATGAGGCTCTTAGAAATATAGCTCATTCAGTGTTCTTAGAAGTGGTAGAGATGTTGTTTGTTTGTTGTTGTTTTTTCTTATTTTTACTATGTTACTCAGAAAAGTTACTAAAAAGGCCATGAAAGAATCTTTGATGTTACGCTTTACAGTGAATGAATCGTTCCTGCCCATAATATTCCCGCTTTTAAGCTAGCGGCATCAGGTCACCACTTGAAAGTTTAATTCTTCAGCCACCACGCTCTCAAAGTTTTGTTGAACAAGTTAGAACGAGCGTAAAGCCCAGAATAAGCATCGTCACGTCCAGAAGTAAGGATTACTTCTATTCGGTTCAAGTTTCGTAAGCGACATGTTCATTAGTTTTAGAGCGCAGCTCTTAGGCGCTCGTTCCCGTGTTTCGCGGCGTCGCCATCGCCGTCGGCGCAACCGCGCGCATTGCGTCAAGGGGACGTCACAGACCTCAACACCAATTCAATTCCCCGCTAAATTTAGCGAAGGAACTGAACTAGTGTGTAGGTCTGCGACGTCCCATAGTGCAACACTGCGCATTCCATTTCCTCGCTAAATTTAGCAGTAAAATTATCGTCACATGACCTCAACACCGTTCTGTTTCCCCGCTAAATTTAGCGGGGAAACTGGGAGGAGGGGAGAGTATGGAGAAGGAGGTGGAGGAGGGGACAAGGAGGGAGGAAGGGGAGGGGAGGCGGAGGGGATAAACAGGAGGAGGAGGAGATGGGGAGCGCCCTCATTACTCTCCCTTCTCCTCCTCCTGCGTACCCTCCCCTCCTCCTTATATAAATAATATTATAATAAGTAATTAATGGAAATATATTTATATATATATATATATATATATATATATATATATATATATATATATATATATATATATATGAAAATTTATAATGTACGCAGGACTACGAGGCCTATATTTGTACATATAGATGTTTCTTCCTTAAATTCTTTAGCACGGTATATCGCAAAATCGAAATACCTAAAGAGCTGCGCTCTATTTTCGCATTACAGAGATTTGTAAACGTCTTTCAACTTCTTGACTCGACCGCTTCTTCTTCAGAGTTCTCTTCGGCGTAATGGAACTCACGAGGGTGAGCGCAGGGCGTCCGGGGGAGCTTTTCTCTCGCTTGCGGGGACAAAACATTGGCAGGAACTACGCGCTCACGCCGTGCCTCCCAAATCTCCGCACAAAGCATGTGGAAGAGAGTAAATGCGACAAGACACAACAATAGGAGACGCATCATCCAGCATGCGTATCATATATGTTGGTAATTACATCAGTAAACGTAGCCACAGAATACGTTCCATGTAAAAAAGAAAAGCAAAAAACATACTGTGAACCTCACTTTGCGTGGAGTATATACGAGCGCATACGAGCGCGTAGCTCAGAGCAATGCTTTGTACACACGATTTTTTTCCCACCAACCAGTGGCATACAAACTTGTTTTTGAGAGGGGGGACAAACCAGGCTCCCCCCCCCCCCCCAGGGGCGGGGGGCGGTGCCCTTAATATCCCTTGGGCGCCGCCGGAGAGTGTTTGCCCTGCCCAGCGGCGGCTGTTTCAGGGGGGGGGGGGGCAAAACACATACCTTGCCCCCCCCACTCTGAGAACTGGGGGGCAAGCGCCCCCCTTGCCCCCCCCCCCCCTTGGTACGCCCATGCCATCAACTTAATTTCGTGCACTGTGCCTGCACCTGTTAGATAAGAAAGCCTAAGTGCTGAATTTTCCTGTGTCACTAAAGAAGGCTACCGTAGAGCAGAGATTGGACATGACTCCTAGCAGAACGCTGTCACCATAGTCGTGTCCAATCTCTACCCTATGATGGCCTTCTACATAGAAAAGCACTTAGGCTTTCCTATGTAGGAGGTGTTGACTTTGTAAACCTTAAATGTTTGCCTTTCATTGTTTCAATAAAAACAGACAAGTAAATTAGGCGTTTTGTCCCTACAGCTGAAACATACTGCTAAAAATGAGAGCATGCCTCTTAAACGAAAAATAAATATTGCAGAAAACAATCGATAAGCATTAGCATTCTCAACTCATGTCTATAGCAGGTCACCACGTGATCTGGTTGCAGGTCGCTGCCGGCGACGTTCATCACAATCCCCCGCCTGGATTGGCTATGACCAGATCGCGTGAGGATTTTGTTGGGGTCGGTCATTGTTGCGACAGCATGCGATGAACACGAGCTCGACCCCAAAGTTTGTCGGAGCTTTTGTAGTGCCTTTTTAGAGGTATCCAGATAAATAAGAATGTTGAATAGGTTCCACAAAACAAACTGATCTCACTGAAGCTTGAAAAAACATTGTTAAATATGGTACGTAAACCGTCTTCACAAGACCGGCACCGCTATCTTTGCGCATTTCAAGGAACGCTGTAGATCGGCAGCGCGAGCAACAGAATCAGCAAAAATAGCCAAATTTCTTTTTTTTTCTCTCTTTTATATTGCAAAGCCTAATACACATCTTCAAAGTGGGTGCTACAAAACTTCTTTCCCGGTAAAATCGGGCGTGACGAAAGCAGAAACGCTTGGACATGCCAACCCAGTCGGTCGCGGCTAACGTCAGTTTTCCAATGTGGCCTCTTTTATACTCAGTTTCTGTGAACGAAAAATTCGCCGAAACTCGCGGTTTGTGAAGCCTTTTATTTTCGAAACTTCACACAAAATGTATTATTTTTCTCAACACTAAAAATTAAATATGATCCAAGAGCGTACTAGGAGCTTCGAAGTATAAGAACAACGCAGAAAGCAGAGCCTATAAAGGTAGGCATTCAAACGATGTGGAGGGCCATTTGTATCCAGGCGATCCTCATTTATCGTGCTTGATATTGGCCTGGTAGCCAGCGTAAGTATTCCGCAAATAACGTTAATATAAGGCGACGAACAAAAACCTCGAATCCTTCCGTAATATGTTAGCTTGTAGCTGGTTTCTGAATTGCACATTCACAGAGAAATATATAACTGTATTGTTTAGTTACCCTCACCGTACCGTTTAATTATCCCCGCAGAGATCCGCATTAGTTTGAGCCTAGCAGGGTCAATTAGTGTAGTCCGAAGCTGGTGTTTAACACTCGGATGGCCTTCAGAATTCCAGACCGTTAATGAATGGTGCATCGCAAAATTGTAAATTATACTTTTATTTCTTTAAAAAAAATTCGATATATTTTAGGCATGTGGTATAAGAAAATGACTGTTCAGACAGAATCCAACTAATGTGCTTCTTCGCTAAATTAAAAAAAAAGAACTGGAAGGAAAGCACTGAAGAAAAAGAAGATTGAAGGTTGGTTGCTGGGCGTTTTAGAGCCAATAGGCCACGCAATTCAGAAGCTGCTTTTGACTTTCACTTTGCTTATTTTTTTTCTTATCTCCAGGTCCAGAGAAAGGGGGACGCTGGAAGAAGTGCGGTGCTCCTTCATGTATCACGCTGCTTTCAGGTTCAAATAAGAGGAAGACTAAGGAAGTTAGAAAAATAGGAACGGGAATCTAAACATAGCTAAGTGATACTAAAGAATAAAAAAAAATATTTCGCTCCGCAACACACGGAAAATATTAATTTCTCACCAATGCAAGTTCTTGTATCCAACCGGCATGAATTCCGAAATTTCATAATCTCGTCAATTACTGTTGCGCGTGCGGCTCAGTATAAAGCAGAAATAGCTAGGATTAAATACTACCTCGATCTCTAATGTTTTGCCGCGGCACGTCTCGCGCATACGTACTACCTGAACTGTCGTGCCCCATTTAGCACACCTTTTTAGTACGTATACTGTTTTTGTTTTGTTTTTCTCTGAAAATAGGGTTTAAAAAACCGACGGCTTCAAGACGGAGTCAAGCTCGACCTTTTCTGGCCAAAGTCTGGGTATCTCAGCCCTAATTTCGCCAAACAAGTGTCAAAGTTAGAGTTCGCTACTGGTATACCTTAGCTCTCATGCGGCAACTTTCGGCCTAAATTGCCAAACAAGTGCAAAAGCTGGTCTTCACTTTTGGTTCTTCCGTTCAGACGTGGCATCTTTCGGTCAAGTCTGGAAATATGGAAATTATGTGGCGAGCCAGAAAAAAACCACAAAGAGGTAACACCAACTAACGCACGATGGAGCATAACCGTATTAGGCCTAAGCTAGCTGTCAGGACTACGAAACCTGTGCCAAGTTAGGTGTTTCTTTGTCAGGGCTTGCTTCCAGGGCAGTTTAAGTATTCCCGGTCCAGGCTTCTTGTTGCATCCTCTAAGCACCTCGATATAAACTGTAGTCAAGTGCTGAGTGAACACTGCAACGCTCCTTAAAACAGCCACCACACGCAGGTGATTGCTTTCGCCGGTCGATCGAATCCCACACAGAGCGGACATTTTAACCGTTTCATTACCAGAGTCTTCCAACCGAGAAATTGATTCGGTAACGTCCGCGATAAAACTATCGCCTTTCTAATTTATTCCAACTTTTACTCTTCCCTACCTTTTTTTTTTCTTAGTTTATATTCGAGCGAGCACATCGAGGAAAATTATCATCAGCCTGGCTTAGAAACCCCAAGACTAAAGAACACGCGAAGGCGTACTGAGCCTTCTTTTTGTAATATGAATGAAACGATTCATCTTCATACATCACTTAGTTCCCGGGATCCACACCTCTGCCTGAAGCATTCGGGTAGCCTCGTTGTGTTCTTTATCCAGCTCCGCGTACTCCGCGCCTCCGTATTTTATTAGTTTCTTTCGTTACGGTCGCTCGCGGGCCTTGTACTGAAGCAGTCTTACCGTTATATTTATGTTTGCTGAGCGGAAGTTAGTTCCCAAGTAACCCGGAGTAAACTTTGCTGAAAGCACGGTGTTGCTGCAGTCAGTGTGTATACGGTGTTAGTCGCTTTTGCGTACGATTTTATCTATTTCATAGGCATGTATACGCGAGATTCCGAAAATATATACTACGCCTCCAGCCCAGTCTTCTTTTCTTTTTCCCCTCGGATCGGCAAACGTGCATACTTATGTGCTACAACGTGTGTGTAAGTTTGAAAACATCTGCAAACTTAATTCTACTTAAATAATATATTGAAGATGGGAAACACGTCCTTGTCAATCCCTTCAAAATTTCAGGGATGAAAAGTTGGAAAACAAAACGTATAAACGATCATAGAAGAAATATCATAAATACCTTCTTTAACTTTCGACGTGACATTCCCACCCGTTAACTCTTATAGCAATCAAGGTGTTTCAACTAACTTGTAGCAATACTTCTAAACAAAGAACTGGTGCACGCTATGCATGTTGACCAACACTGTATATTGCACACAGTCATGTTGAGCAGGTCATATATATATATATATATATATATATATATATATATATATATATATATATATATATATATATATATATATATATATATATATATATATATATATAACTGGGAAGAAAAAACCTTCGGTGAAAACAGCAACAACGGACGATTTATTCTTCGACGTTTCGGCCGGAGTCCGGCCTTCGTCATATATATATGGTGATGTGCAAAGCTAGCTAACTGAAGGGGTGGTGCAACGGCTTTTGTACTTTGCGTCAATGTCCCTTAGAATGAATCCCTGACGTTTGTAACCTACAGAAACCCGCGTTAGTTCTTGTCGTGCAATAATAGTCGCAAAATAAAAATTAACAAAAAAAAAAAACAAGCAGCGTTTTTTCTTTTAGCTCGCAGCCAGGACGAGCGGTCACGTAATTTGGAGCCGATTATATGCACTGATCTCGGATAGCTGCTCTCCGAGCTGGCGTAAGTGAAGCCACCGGAAGTTCAATGCTTGGTCCGAAAGTCGGGCGTCTACTGAGCTTCCTAGTGATTCAGCCGATGCATTGATCTATGCATTTTTTTGTGTCTTTGAGTGGGTTTTAATAATTCCATTTTGAATTAAATCCCGAAAATAAGGTCTTCGAACGTGGGACATATGCACACTTGATCAATTCGAAGCTCAAAATATTCCCATCGAATGGCTTCCCAGGAGACTTCTCGGGTCTGCATGCGCGGTTACTGCGCAAAACGCAGGCTTTCTTGAGCTGACAAGAAACAATCAGCACCCTGGACGCTGTTCTAACCAGCACTCGGAAGAGTTGAAAAGCCCGCAAAGCGCTCACTTCCAGAACAAGCTGCTCATTTCCGGTGGCTTCATACCTGTTGGCTCAATGCGCCATCCAGCCAAGTCATCCCCCTAGTGGAGAGCTGTGATTATATGCCGCCAGTGTTTATCATAACCACGCGCTGGGGTTTCCAAAGCACAGGACACACGTTGAATTCCAGACATTGTTAAGGTTTCGGCTATTGTCGTCATTGAAGCGATTGGGGACGAGCCACTACCCGAATGCTTGTCGTGCTATTGATTATCGCCAGCCCAAATCGAGTTCTCACGCAATGCTCGGGTCCAATCTATGGGCCGCATTGAAATCTCGTCACTGGGGGACACTGCGACCTCCCAACTAAGCCATCAAGTTTTTCGAAGGGGAGATTGAAAGAAAACGAACGCTTTTATTCTTGAAATTACACAGCCGCAAGGAAGTTTCTTGATCAATGGCGTTGCGTGGGAGCATACTTGGGTCCCACTAGTGGCAGTAAGCTCGTGTAAACCGCCCATTTAACACAAATTGTTTTGCTAACTTTTTATATATTAATTTGTACGCAAACCCTCAGATACTAAAGATGTAGAGCGTGTTCAGAAACACTCCATCGTGTGGTTTCCATCAAGGTAGTCTTCGTGTGTTAAATTGTTTTAAGCTATAAATGAAGTGCGCGAAATTTATGAAAATCCGAAGTGACTAAAGCGCGAAACACATGTGAGCAAAAATCGCACCGCGTCGCACCGCCGCGTGGCGTAACTATAGAAACCAGCAGATATGTACGTAACGCGTTATTAGTAACGAATTACTTCTACCTAGTTACTTTTTTCGGTAGCGAGTAGCATACTTAGTTAATTTTTTTTTTTGAAAGTTCAAGTAGCGTGCTTAGTTACTCTTAAGTTCAAGTAAGGAGTAACGGTATTACGTTACTTTTGAGGAGTAACGTGTACAAAACGTTTAAACTGCCTCCTTTTAATCCGAAGCTGAGTATGCGTCTATTGCCACAAAGGCAGATGGGCAACCCGAAAAACAACTAATCGCTGACCACGTCAGTCGAACTCTAGGGCTGGGAACGTACTTCACCCAGAGAACACAATAAGGATCGTTGGTTCAACCTCCTAGAATGTGAACCCGTAGGTTGCCAACGCGGGAAGGCACAGAACCCATTCTCAACTTCGAACTTTATAAGCATAGATAACAAAAGAGAGGGGAATCCCAGATTCACCAGCTTTCCCTTAAGCACAGCACTGCCGTTCCTTCGAGCGCGTTACTGGAACGACTCTTTTGCGTAGCCGGTAATGTATTCTCAGGGGAAGCGGGAAGCGTAACCGATGAAAACTTCGAGAAGCAGCTACTGCTTAAGTGCAACGACTACTGTAAAGAAAACAATAAACCATTAAACTTAAGCGGTTGTGTATTTGGTCGTCAAAGTAACGAGAAATGTAACTTGTTACATTTGGGGTAAAGTAACGCGTTTTTCTTAGAATCGGTAAACAGTAATGTATGTAGTTACTTTTTGAGCGAGTAACAAATAACGGTACTTAGTCACATTTTTTTTTTTTGGGGGGGGGAAGGTTACGTGTACATGTCTGGAAACCTAGAATGACAGACACGGTGGTCATGGTTACGCCGGTCAGCGGCGCGAAGCGACGCGATTTTTGCTCGCATGTGTTTCACGCTTTAAGGCAATAACATCGCAGTTCACTAACGAGTAGTCGCGTGGCATTCTTCTTTTTTTTTCTTTTAATTCGAAAGCATTAACTATAATGAAGCGAACCGACGTCATCAGCTTTGAAGCCGCGCCAAACGGCACCTTTCCAGTCCCAATGTCGTCTGTAGCAGAAATCTGATGGATAGGCTCCCATTGACTGGCGCGCGTCATCAAGGAACAAGGCTCCCATTGGCTCTCGTGCGGAGTAGTTCCAAACAAAGTTACCAGAAAAGCTCCTCTCCATTCTTAAGTTGTGGCAAGTCGGGACAGACGCCGGGGCAGCAGGGCTTACTGCTTTATTGACAACATGGTCAATCGTCAAGAACGAACAAGATGAAAGTGATCCCCACAGCAGCAGCGTTCCGCTCTTGTAGCCAGAGCGCCAAGCGATAACATATGGCGCGCATGCGTGGGGCGGATATATCACACAGAAATATAACAGTGCAAGTCACCGACGCAACATCCATTACGGCGCATCGAACGCAACGGCCCGGCCGCCGGTAAGAGGGAGCGGTGGCCGCAGAGCTCGCAGAGCCCGGCCGGGCAAACTCCGGAGAGGCTGCACGGCCGACCTCAGCGCGGCGCGGCCACTCTCACGAGAGCGCGCGCTCGGCCGTCGGCCGGCGAAACCTGGCCGTCCAGACCACTACGCCGCAGACGAACTAAGGGAGCGGAAGAACGACGTTCATGCTTTCGCATTCACAACTCATAAAAAGTGCTTCGGCGCCCTCGGAATTTTTTTTATCCCGCGCGCTTTAATAAATGCCAGAAAAGATTAGAAACACAAAAGCAACGTTGATGAAAACGACATAACGAAATGTTTCTCAACACTACAACTTTTGCATTGAAAGTTTGATCGCAAATTAAAAAGAATAATTAATTTGTGCTAATTAACCAGCTGGCATGTCGGAATATCTTTTTTTATTTGATCAATAGTAGTAGTATTTATACTGCGTTGGCTTGAGACGCGGAACGTGCACCAGGTTCTATTTTTTTAAGTCTTAGTACAAATTAGTTGAAACACCCTGTACATGACAATGCACAGGGTGTCCCAAAAATAATTTAGTGTTGTTTTTTGTGCGTGTGTGTTGTTTTTATCACTTCGAAAATTAGTTACGCATCTCCGAACCCTCATTCTTTGCCAAATGTAGCGCTAGCGGTCCGAACCAGGTACCAAAGTTTCAGCTCTAACCGTTATTTTTTGCAAAAGTTATAACTTATAAGTAATTTTCTGACATTTTCAATGGGAAAAATGGCGGCCGACAGCACTCTTGAGTGCATAGAGTTCTATGGCGCCAGTTAATGAAAATGGGCGAAAACTAAATCCATTTTTTCACTGAAATTTACACAAAAATTACTTGTAACTTTTTAATAAGATAACGGTTAGTACTAAAACTTCCGCGTCTGATTCGGACTGCTAGCGCTACATTTCGGCGGATAATGAGCCTTCGGCGATGCGTAGTTTGTTATTGAGGTGATAAAACCCTGTAATTTTTGGGGTGGGATAAGCTGTAGACACACTTCGCTTCAAATTATTGTTATTAAGATGTTACCTCCTCTTTGATATCCACTACCCCTGACGCAAACTAACATGACCATTTTGAGAATAAAGCCATGCTGTGTGTTAATATTATTTTAATAAAAATGTCTACCAATAAGCAGGATGGACGTGGATAATTTAAAGGCCAGATTCCGTGAATAACTTCGAAAGAAACCTTGCCCAATGCATCGAAGCTTTTACCCCTGTTAATTTTCAGCGTCTCTTCTGAATCTTTCTTTTTTTATTATTATTATTATTTGTCGCACATTACAAGTCAACCTGTCCATAGGCACAAAATAGAGAAACCGATTTGAAATAAGCTTAACCCGATGTTATAATAAATGCTTTCGCCATCAAGGGAGAAATGTACAATTAAGCTTTGGTAGATGTACACCGGGAGCGGCTTCACCGTTGTTATAAACTCTAAACCTGAAATGAAATACTGTACTCACATCCTGCAAATAGTTTGCTTCGTGATATTTCGTTTCAAACGGACAGTCTGCTCAGCAAACTGAAGGCGAAAAGATTGAGCGAATGTCCGCAATCTTGGCGCTTGGCAGTACTACGCTCGTCTCTCCGTTTCCCTACTTTCCCCAGCCAACTTAATTAGGTTCCCGAAGCCTCGTCCCGCTCAATACGGAAGCTCAAGGGAAGCGTCGCCTTTATCAATGTGTTAGTCGCGCATTAAGTTTAACGTTCGTCCGAATGGGCAAAAGGAATTAATAAAAAGTAGACTCGCCGGCACGACCGGAGACGCTTTTTTTTTCTTTTTCTTAAAGGTCTTTTAAGCATTATACGAAAGCAGATAACTGAGAGGAGAACCTAGTATCGGAGAACAAAAGGACGGAAATAACCGTAACATAAAGCAACTTTCTCCCCTTTATCGTTTTGTAAAAATAGCTTTGCAAAAAAAAAAACACAAAAAAGGGGGCGACGGCAAGCGACGGCAGTCGAGAGAAAAACATTTAAAAAGGGTGACTTCCAAAAACCTTTCAACCTATTTTATTTTATTTTATTTGTTTCTCTCCTCCACTCCTTTGTTTTCGTTTCTACGGTTTTATAGGGCGATTAAGAGCTGCAGAGACCCGCTTTCGGAGGACTTTGTCCCCAAATCCCCATCTCGAATGCGGCGGCGCGGGGGGAACGCACCTGAATCGCGGCCTGGGGGCCGTGGTATTTAGGCGCGAAACGAGAGATGAGGAACCCGATCGACGTTGGGCTCGAGCTTCGAAGAACCCCTCTGGTTTCATTCTGGAAATGAAGGCCCGAGTCCCTTGGACGGGCTCCGGTCCTGGGTCTGGCAAAGCGTACGTGCGTGCTCTCAATAGAACGCTGCTACTCTCTCTCTCTCTCTCTCTCTCTCTCTGCCCCGTCTTTCTGAGGGAGCGGCGCCATTGTGTTTGGCCGAGGTGGGATTGACTTCACTGCGGTGCAGCAGGACGGCCCAAAACGTTATGTGGGAAAGCCGCCCCAAAATATTGAGGGCGCGAAACGGCAAGGAGGTTCGTTGATCCTTAGGCATTGTCGCTGATCATCAGGCGGCCGACTTCAAATACAGCTGGTTATAAAGCTCTAGGACAAAGTGCTGTTTTATAAAGTACGCGACACCTCGAATTTGGGATTGAGGTACTACGCCAATAAAATTACATCTTTCCCTTCTTTTTTTTTTAACTTGTCTAAGGAACTGCTCGATTCGATTTCAACGCATAGGGCGAAAATTGGTTGACGCTAACAATTTCTTCCAAAACGCCGTCAACATCATGGTATTGACTCATTCTGTGGCTATATATAAGGTTAATGTAACGACTGGGTGGGCCTTCATTTGGTACTCAATCGCACTCGATAGCTATACATATAATAATAAGAGTCCTTGCGGAGGATTAATGAAACGTGGCTATGAAGAGAAACTGGGACTTCGGTTTGGTAGCGCAACACAAGCGCAGTTTAACGGTAGGAGGAAGGTCGCCGGCAAAAGGTAAACGTATTGCTTTATTCTTCTGTTTCAATACTTAAAAATATATCGCTGCACTCACGCATGCAGACGGATATTTAAATAAACAAGGAGCTCACAAACTTCTATCAAAAACAAATACATATTGGCGTACTTACCAATGAGTGATGTGCTCCAAATGCATGTTGTGGGACCCCTGCAAGAAAAAAAAAGATATCTTGTTAACACCCATGATGCGACACAAAAGAGATACAGACACACCGTGACTAACAATTTCTTGTGAAATCATTAATATTTTTTTCAGCTGTCAGAATTTTTTTTTATCCACTGGAACCTGCATATTGTTTGCCAGCGCAGATTCCCCTGGCAAAATAAAAAGGCGTCACAAAATAACCTGTGTAAAATGTAACACAAAAAAGTACTGTAACACACCAAATCATTCAGGTACAACTTCCAAACATTCAAATCTACAGTCAATTATTATACCTTTACGTTTCTTTTCTGTTTTCTTTTTATACCAGGTACGTATCTCGTAGTTTTAAACTTTTACGTTTTTCTCTTCGTTTTTTATACCATGTACAGAGCGCGACACTGTTAGCGCGAACAAGCGATCGCCGGTTTTTCTAGTTTTTTCTTTTGAAACCAAAGGACGTCATCCAAGTTTTTATTGCTACGGAAAGAGCTCATTTAGTTCTATAATGTAAGCGATAAAATTTCGTGCTCGCTAATACTATTTAGAATTAAAATGCGAAAATGCGCCGATGTCGTGTTCGTGTTAACAGTGTCGCGATGCGTACCTCGTAGATCCCCGCTTGGCTCTGGCGTAGTAGCAGGTTTTACATTATTAGCGCAAGTTCTTCATTAAGTAAGGAAAATGTTTAATTTTAAACCGACCTGATTTCTACAATGGGCACTTAGACAAAAAGAAAATCCCACAACAGAGCAAGCTCTTTAACTGCTTCACTATCACAGCTGTAAAGAGCGATACTTGTGTAACTTGGGTGCTCTTTAAAAACCGAGTTATCAGACCTAGCTCGACGGAAAAACGAATATACACTCGACTAGACGATTCCGAAGGCGCTCCATCGATTTCGGCCTAAGCAATCGAAAAATGGCAAACGCTAAGACGACCAGCAACAATGGTTCAGTGCGTATTCAATAACAAAAAAAAATGTTTAAACAGTCAATCAAATTTCCTGCTGTCGCATATGCCCTCAGTGCAAACCTGCAAACTTTTACAGCATTTCTGGCCCTTGATATTTGAGGCCTCTAACCAAAGCTGCCAACCCGAGGGAAATTTCCCAGGTTAAAATAATATTCATGTCTATGTGGGAATAAGGGGAATCTTGCTGGTTCGAGGGAAATTTCGGGCACCGTATATATCTGAAATTTTATAGGTCAATTATGATTTTATTTCCGAGATAACATCGAATTTAAGCGGCTTTGGCTACATTTGGGTTATTTCCTCCAACCATTTGGCGGTTTGTAGTGCGACCATCTGGCAACACTGAAGAGTGCTAGGCTAGGTGGCGCAGGATACCGCCCGTTATAAAGGGTACATCATTTAGCATTCATCCATCCATCTAATGTTTTTTTCGGAAAGATCAGTTTTCATTGTCCCCTGAAAACTATGGAGGGAGGTACCAGCCAAATCGAAGATTCTGAGAGCGCCGCTGTGCCTTCTCCAGATAAATAAAGTTTGAGTCCAAGAAGAAATACTGCAATGTCTGGAGATACAGACTTACCATGACTAATAATATTTCGTGAAGTGCCGTCGTGTTCCGTGTGTTCGAGTTCGAGAACTCTCGCTGGTGTTACACCTTTTGTTTTGGACTGACTACTATTATAAAAAGCGCCAATGATGTTATTAAAGCAGTATCATCTACTGATGACGTGCCTAACATGTAAGGCGAAAATAGGGTTTCACTCGTCAGTTTGAATCTCCCGGTAACACTTCCCCTCGCCACATTTGCTTTGGCCACGGTTTTGACCCGATAAACTAATTTATTGCGAAACGTATGCGAGGCGTAAAGGCTATGCGGAGAGCAAGTCGGCCTGCTTCTTGCGCAGGGGTTGCGGTGACGTCAGAACGACGCCGAGCTCTGATTGGCTTTGGCTGAAAGGATAGTGGGTAGACATGAAGGCTAGATGCCTTGAGGTCAACCCACTATTTATATTTTTTCAATCAGCCAATAGGAGCTCGGCGTTCTGACACCATAGCAACCCTTGTGCAAGAAGCAGACGAACTTGAGCTCCGAATATATTTCTCATAGTAAAAATGTAAGTGATGCAGAAAACAGGGAATATTTAGTATTATATAATTATACGGGCAAGCGAGGGAAATTTCGGCAGATATAGGGAAATTTCAGGCGTCCGCTAGGGACATTTTTACTTTCTGTGTTGGCAGGCCTGCTTTTAACTCTGCAGTTACAATATTATTTTCAAATTGGACTCGAAATTCTTTTAAGGATTAATAAATCTTAAGTCGGAGTCGCGATACTACTTCGAGCTATAAGAAACGTACTAGCATAATCAACTAAAAGTGGGTAGGGCACTAAACACTAACGACGCAATTGGTCTTGGGATAACGGAGAAAATGTTTTGCGAATATATTTATGCGGGGACAGGACAGTCACCATAAAATAATGTATAATCGTCGTAGAGGCCCATGAGAGCGAATCATCTCTGTTGCAACATAGCTACGTCATTTTAACGTCCGTCTTTTATTGGCATAGAGTAGACTTTACTCGGTGTCAAAGAGAACTGCACGATGGGGAATTTGATACACACATTTCGCCATCGGTGTACCGCTTCATGATACTCGTGACTTAGGAAAACTAAAAGGTCGGACGACGGCAGAAGTATTTTTTTAGGCATGAAATGCTTTTTAACAGTACCCTTCATCCCAAAATTTTGTCCGTCCGTCCGTCCGTCCGTGTACTTCCCGCTAGATCTAGCGGAGAAATGGACGTCAAATGACGACGTCATGGGGCCTATACAGCATTTCAAATTTCCCCTCAATGTAGCGAAGCAATTGGCGTCATGTGGCCTAAACACCAATTCAGTTTCCACGCTAAGCTTAGCGGGAAAGTAGACGTCACATGATCTACGCACCAAAGGGTCTTCGCTAAATTGAGCGAGAAAACGGATAACAAATACAGGTTCTTCTTTACTCCCCGAAACGACTGTCTCCGAAACAAATTTCACCGATGGTTCCTTAAATACTGCATTTCGTGGTATTATAGGACTTCGAAGACAAAGGACGCTGCCAATGTTATCCTTTTAGTTTTCCTCGTTCTCGAACATTACATCTCGAATCTACACCAATTGGACTTCCTGATGGCCGTTGTGTACCGCTTGATGAATTTCTGGTGAACACATGTCATCAAATTTATGGTTTGGTGTAATCTTGATGGCAATTTTAAGGAATAAATCAACATGACTTAAAGGCGAATTCTTTTTTCGTACACGTATAAGCTATATTAAAATATTGTTTTTGCCTTCGTTAATTAATGTGCAGAACAATTTTCGGTCATTAATCCTAAAACATGAATCAGATTCTTTTTTTATGCGCGCTGTATTTTTAAATAGAATAATAGCATGATTCTTTAGGGCTAACGTTCATTACCATCCTTTCAGCCCATAGAACACACACTGGGAAACTCATTTTCAACCAACCGGGTGGTCACGCCTTCTGAATAAAAAGGAAAATGAGTATATATTTTGGCGACAAACAGAACGCGTAGTCAAGCCTGCTGAGTGTTGTCCCCTAAGGGGCTGCCCAAGAAATATACAAAAGGAAACAAAACATTGCAGTCAATAGCCAGTTCATCTCCCTGAGACGTGGCACGGAGAAGTCAGTGTCGTTCATATAAAATATTCGTAGGCGTGAAAGAAGGGTGATCGATTCCCAACCTGAAGCTTCCGTTTCAAGGTCCCTTTGACATCACCTTAACGTCGAAAAATGTATTGGTGCGGAGAATGTTATTCCCACTAATAATGTACGCAATCTACAGCATCGTGAAGATAAAACTGTTCTGTAAATGACCATTTGAACTATGAAAGTGAGATCTGCGATGTTTGCCCCCACCCAGGACGTGCACGCCACCTTCGCTGCAAACATAGTTCCCCATGATCTCAATTTCAAGCGACTCAGGAGTCCACGGGCACTAAAGCGCTATCAAAACGTTTCACAGCTGCAACACACATGGGGAGATATGGAAGGAAAAAAAAACTTTATAATGTTGCAGATGCTTCAGCGTGTGATCACCAGCCGTGGAATGTGTCTCTGCTAATTGTCCAGATATCTTAAACAAGGCTTTCGTCTAGCAGTTTGTAGATAGATTCCAATTACAGCATTGAAGACGAAACTCCCATCTCGAAGACTAATCAAAGTTAAGAAAGATTTTTAGGCTGAACTTGTAGAGTAATTTCACTATTATTTAGAAGAAACCGTTATTTGGTTGGCTACCAGACCCATTTAAGCACATGTAGCTTATTCAAGTACATCGGCCTGCAACCCAACGCGTAATTACTTGAAACATACCTCCCTCGAGTTCGCGTCTCAAACATCTAAAACCCCAGTGATGCTTCTCTTACGCGCAATATTCGCCCAGGACCAAATATATATAAAAAATACACAAAGCAGCTCTTTCCGTTCGGGTCAAGCGCGTCCTCTTGTGCACATCGCACAACACCTCGGCCGTAATCTCCACACCGGCGACACGCTCGACGAATTGCGCGAGCAAGGGCAACACCTGAGGAGCCTCTGGTGCCCCAGCTGTCGCATCCAGAGCATGACGAATGGGCGTTTGAAAACATCCGAAGCCCACTCGCCGATGCAGCAGCGGAACATTTTACTTTGATTTATTTTATTTTCCTCGGCGGTATGGCGTCGCCTGACGACAGTTCACGCCCCCGGGCCGCTACCATACCTCGGCAAATTCATTCATGAACTCGCTCATTCACCTTCATTCACATTCACGGCGTGAATCTGAATGGCTCTGAATGAATTCTTGAAATTGAAAAAAATCATGATGTGATGGTGAATGACTTTGTGAATTTGAATGAATTCGTGATGTGATGGTGAATGAATTCGTGAATTTGAATGAATTCGTTGTGTGATGGTGAATGAATTCGTGAATTTGAATGGAGGTCGTGATGTGATGGTGAATGAAGTCGGGAAGTCGTGATGTGATGGTGAATGACTTCGTGAATTTGAATGAATTCGTGATGTGATGGTGAATGAAGTCGTGATGTGATGGTGAATGACTTCGTGAATTTGAATGAATTCGTGATGTGATAGTGAATGACTTCGTGAATTTGAATGAACTCATGATGTGTTGTGATTGTGAATGACTTCGTGAATTGAACAGAATTCATTGTGATGTGAATGACTCATGAATTCGTGACGTGATGGTGAATGGCTCGTGAACACGATGAATTTGTGATGTGAGTGGCTCGTGAACTTGACAAGTTCATGATGGGAAGTAATACCGTGAACTTAATTCTCGATGTGATAGTGAATACGGTTATGAATTCAGAATAGGCGGAAAACATGTTACGCAGGTGCTTGCTTGCTTGCTTGCTTTCATCCTTCACCGCAAACGACAGGGACCCATTTGACTTTAGCGGTTTGGGCATCAGTCTCGCTGCGTAGCCGTGCGCGCCTCAGCGCGGTGGCCCTTTTGTCGAGCACTTTCGCAGTAACAGCTGTTTATAAGGGAAGTGCGGTGGCAGTGGCAATGAAAGGGGGGGGGGGGGGGGGCTAGTCGTTTTCTTTGGCACTTGGAGCGGTTCCTCGCGAATCAATTGAGCTCCTTGCCGACCTTGTCCTTTCGTGTCTCGGGGGATATGGTCCGGAATCTCGCTGTGCCGTTTCGCTCGTGAGTCGTGCGTGGCGCAGCCGCGCTGTCCGCGCGCTACGTTCACCCAGACCTGACGGCGCCGACAAAAGGGGAAGCGCGGCGGGGAAAGGATAGCGCTGCACCGAGGTCCGCGGCTCGCGTGCGCCTCGGATTTTTCGGGCCTTCGCTCTTGAATTGGTGACGTAAGCTCGTCGCCCTCCTCGTGTTTCCAGACTGCCCGGCGCCATTGCAGCCTCCTCTGCTGATTTGTTGTTAGTTTAGTTTTTTTCACCATCGTTTTTGTTCTGGGTCTGAGAGAAGCGCGGCCGCGGTAGGTAGTGGTGGCAATTTCAAAGGAGGAGGGGAGCAGGGGCGGCGGGCGTTTGCTTTGACAGATGATTTGACAGGTAACATTGAATGTCACCGGTGTCCTGAGCGGTTCCTCGCTAATATGTGAGCTTCTTGCCGACATTTTGCTTCCATCTTGGTGCAGATGGTGCAGATGGACACAATGATCTCTGCGGCGTTTGGCTTGCGCGCTGCCCAGCAATTTTAAATTGAAAATGAAAATTTTCAATTTAAACATTTTGTCGTATCTTTGACACTCGATTGCATTGTCTGTACACCAAAATTATACACGCTGATAGAGTGTACCGTGTACACAACGAAAGTTAATGTTCAAAAATAAATTATCTGAAAATAATTTTTCTGAGTGAAGTATTTACCCTTTGAAAGTTTAGCTATAAAGAATATCCTCCTCCCCTGCCCTCACCCCCACCCCGGTTTGGCTCGTTTCATGTTTGATTTTCAAGACACTAACTAGCGTGTACGAGTTACAAATAAAACGGACGATTGCAGTGCAAATATACCATGCCTTATGTTGCTTCATTATGATTTTGCCACTGAAACCAACGGTCAATTAAATAGACCACCGTGGAAACATGTCTCGTAGAAGCAGTACCAAGTTCCGGAATTCTAAGCTACAACAAGAAAACAGTACAAAGAATATAACGTCGCACCTTTGTAATGATATCCTTACGAGAACTTCAGCTCCGAAGCCGACATTCACTTGCAAACGCGCATCACTGAACATAAAACACACTTCTTGGTGTTATCGTTATAATCACATGCTGACTCGCACCAGCGGGAACTCTTCGTGTTTCTGCAAATATGCACACGAAAAAGAAGAAAGGTTTCGTGTTTGTAAGTTCCCTTTCCGGCTTAAAATTTTCTTTTTTCGTTTTTTATGATGATATTAGGGAAGCAAAAAACAAAGTAACCTTCGGTCTGCGATGGGGAAAAGGGGAGTGTCAAAAATCCACAAAGTTCTTTTTTTATATATATGGTATGAACACGAGCACTCAGCACTGTTGTAACTTGTAAACGGATGTCTCTCCCCCTGCCCACCTCTACTTCACAAAATGGAGGGTGCAGGGCGCCCCCCCCCCCCCCCGCCCCTTCACGTAAAGTGTTGGCCTTCACCCTCGACTTTGGGGCGAGGGGGGGGAGAGGCGAGGGTGTTCATGTCTCTTTAGCTTCGACAAAAGGGGGTACCTTCTGGGGTGTGAAGCAGTCACTCGTTCAAGCCTCAAAACGCTAAAAAAAAACAGAAAAAAAACGAGTGGGATTAGCTGCAACCAAAGATTTTTCTTTTACTTTTTTTTATTTAAGCTCTTTGTGAAAATAAAACAGCGAGAATGGCGACGTCGCCTTTTAGTGGATGTGGCCTTCCTCTTTTTGTTAGAATTTTTTTTTTCGGAAAGAAATGCACCGGGAACTGTTGCTTCCCTGCAGCGATAAGCTTGTACAGGATTTTGAGACGGATGGATGACTGGATAATCCACCGTTTTAAGAAACCGCCGGTTCAGTAGTCTTCGCAGCAAGATACGGCATTGCCTGGGCATTGCGTAATCGAGCGCAAGCAGCCACCCCCTCCTAGTGGTCAAAAGATCCCAAGGTGGTCGAAATTAATCCTCAGTCCTCCGCTGGGGCGTGCCAGATGCCCGTCGTTGATTTGGCACGTAAAACCCCCAAATTTGACTTTTGGCGTTCGATGAAAAGTCCGGTCCCAGCGGCGGGCACCAGCAGCAGCAGGCGGCGCTTCGTGTACGCGGCGCAGCCATATATCGTTTCAAAAGGGACGAAGCCGCCGTCACGAGCAGGCCCACCTAATCCGGCGCCGAGACCATATCACGTGACCTGCCGGTTCCGCGCGGCGGCGCACGGAGCACATTTACGTGACACGATAGCAGCGCGGCATTGGCTGGGTTGGCGCTCTATCAATGTGCCTTTGCGTTTCGCGCACTCGAAATACCCCACTTCCCCGACGGAGTCGGGTCCCGTTTTCAAGTGGCTGACACAAAAAGGCGCCACAGTCTTATTCCGCAAGAACTGCGCACTCGAGAAGGGCTACCAGCCGTGAAGTCGAATTTAGTCAGAATGAACCTGAATGACTTCGTGAATTATGCGGAATTCATGATGTGATGGTGAATTCGTGTTGACCGTGATGGTGAATAACTTCGTGAAGTGTTGGTGAATTCAGATGAATTCATGATGTGATGGTGAATTCCGATAAATTCATGATGTGATGGTGAATTCTGATGAATTCACGATGGTGAATTCCGATGAATTCGTGGTGATGGTAAATGACTATGTGAATTGGTGATGTGATGGTGAATGACTTCCGTGAATTCGGAGGCGGCAGTGATGTGATGGGGATAAATTCTTGGCGCGGTTTAACGCCGTGATGTGAAAGGGGATGAATTCTCGGCGGAGTTTAAAAGCCGTGATGTGAAGGGGATGAAGTTTTGGCGCGGTTGGACGCGGGGATGTGAAGGGCCGTGACTTTGGGAGGTCGGAGTACCTTGTGACGTGAATGCGAATGAATTTGGAGACGTGATTTTGTTCGTGATGTGATGGTGAATGAAGGGGCTCTAAAATGCCGACCT
>JAZHYW010005518.1:0-118925 GCA_037355805.1 Ixodes ricinus
CGTCGCGTCCCGCCGCCTAAACCCAAAACGTAAACACGGAGTGTTCCAAGGAGACGGCCTAATTGAAAACGAACGAGCGCCGGAAGCTAAATTGAGCGCCCAGTCGGTCGCGGGATGGTCCTAGAGTCGCTTGCATGTGGCAAAAGAGATGCGGGCCGACGGAGATGAAGCCGCCGTGTTGGTTCCGAAACCTCTAAAGCCTAGGTATAGGCGTGACCCCGCGGCTGTATAGGTGTCTTCGACTAACCACATTCTTCGAGCGCTAACGCCGTCTGCGGCAGATGCACTCTTGGAACTCACAAAGGGGAGTACACCACCGCCATGCACTCCGAACAGAAATGGTTGATTCTTATTTAACCAGTTCAGCCAGTGAAGAAGGGAGATCGGCATCACGCTCGAATCAATTTCAGTGTGCCAAAAGAGCTAAATGCCTCTTTCGCATCTGAAACTGAATGACTGATGGGCAAGGACATAGTGTTGACTCTTTCTACGTCACGTAAAGAAGGCCAATGCGGATAACAGATTGGACACGTGTGCTGCGTCTGCGTTTGGCTGGGACTCGTGTGCAATCTGTTATCCACGTTGACCTTCTGCAGATGACGTAGAAAACTCGGTATTATACGGCCTTGCCATCTAGGAGGCGTGGGTTGAATGCTACTGGGCAGGAGATCGAAGTATAGGGGCAGCTTTATCGAGCTTGTTGTCCCCACAGCCCGGTGTTCACTAACAGAGCATAACAAAGAAATTGAAGCTCGCCTAGCACGAGTCCGAGCATGAGCGCTTCGCTCTGACCAGTGCTTTAGCAGCACGAGGTGCGGCCTTTGCAGGGTCTTTGATTTCTCGGATCACAAAGAAACAAGAAAATACGGTTTGTTGTCCCCACAGCTGAAGCGTACCGGTGGAGGCGTGACTGTTCGATCTCGTCCCCAATAGCCACCACTAACATCTATAACACCTGCATGAGCACGCACTCACCTTGCCTTATTCTCTATCTCCTCTCTCTCTTTTCTCATTCGCATTCACGTTAGCATAGACGCACGTGTGTCAATAAAGATTTACTGGCGTGCTTTATATCATGCAGTATTTCAGCCATAATATTGACCGACGTGTCCCATTTCTTATCTTTGGCATTACATGACACTCCCCTTCTATGTATACCTCGTTCACTGTCGTTTGTAAGTCCTTTCAGTTTTCACTATCCATACACGACTTCTCTAATGCCGGAAATGGACATTCAGTGTACCTAAATAAATTAACGAACAAACAATATCATGTGACACGCGCGCACCCAGTGCACGCGTGAACGCTTGAACCCTAGGGGATATGTTTACCATTTGGGTACTTCATCGGTTACTCAAGACAAATTGGTTGCTTCCGATATCACTCTGAATCGTGGTAATGATGTTACTTGATTTTATGCAATATATTTGAGTGCCAGCTCTTCAAATAATTCCTCTTACTTTCCTTTCTTTCCTTTTAAAGACAATACTTCAACGCTGGTGCCCCCCTCCCCCCCCCCACACACACACACACACACACACACACACACACACACACACACACACACGCACGCACGCACGCACGCACGCACGCACGCACACGCACACGCACACGCGCACACACACACACACACACACACACACACACACATAGAGAGAGAGAGAGAGAGAGAGCAATAAACAAAGAAGGACACACGAAAACGACTCGGACCCCTGAGGATGTTACTTGTTACGGGGCAGGCTTTTTCATACTTCCATCCGGCTCCCACGAAACCCTCCGAATTACGACGCGCTCGATCAAAGAAATCGGGAGTGCCAATTTAATGCCTTTCACAAAGAAACGAACGAAAATAATGCGAACCGGATATACGATACATTTCCAATTACGGAACAAAAGCAGTAGCCTTCTTTTGTATTCCCGTAACTTACCAAGACGCTCCAATTCGTCGAGTCCAATTACTCATTTACCGATTGTTTTATTTATACTGTTTATTGCGGCGGTGGGGTAGCGGTGGCCGCCCCGGCCACTGCCCCGGCCACCACCGCAATTGCCGCACCACCGCTGCTGCGGCGGTGGCCGCAAACGAGCCCCCATGTTCGCAAATGGGGCGAAAGCAGTCCATCTGCGGTGTCGGGTGACGCGCAGCACAAACACACGATGCTCGTCATCTGGTCGCGCTTGGGTGTCAACTCCGGTGAGTAGGGTGCCTACATGTCTGTCTGTCTCAGGGTGAAGACATCCATTGTTGCGCTGAATGTTCAGCGCGTGACGCTCTCGCGCACTCGGAGCGTGACTTGGGCGCTAAAATGGCGTCTCTGCATTAGCCAAAGCTAGCGCTCGAGCTGAGTGACACCGGATTGCGCGTACTTCAAGATGTATAAAAAAACGATTGGGCGTAAAAATGGCTGAGATGTCACCACTCAAGCAAAAGCGCGCGTGTGTATGAAGGCACTTTATCGGTAGGGCATTGTGACGCCATCTGTTGCCAAACAGATAAAGCGTCACCACCGAGACAGGAAGGAAGAATAAAAAAAAGAAAGAATGGAGGAAGGGGCGAGATCTTATGCCGTTTCAGAAGATGCTTAATTAACATCGATGAGTTTTAGGAGGTGCTGTATTTGTATATTGGTAGATATATTTTGTTATCTGGTTTAATATTTATATATCTATTTATCGATACTGTTAGCCTCTATTAGGGCGGCTACAGGAGTGTAAACGTACTTACTACACGTGAATACAAAAGAAAGACGAGGCACTTTCCAACGCTACGCCAGTGGCGAAACCAACAGGGGGCGCCCCCCCCCCCCCCCAAAAACAAGGTCGACCTTCCTCTCTCCTCCTTCTCGGAGGGTAATTTTGACATGAGTGGACCCCCCTTGCACAAGAAAGAACGGGCAAATGGTATCCCTAAAAATTCCCCCCCCCAAAAAAAAAAAAAACAAACAAACAAAAAAAACGGAGTTTTGGATTCGTTTTGGCCGTAATCAGCAAACAAAACAAAGAAAAACAACTGCAGTAAAGGTTCGCATGAATCATGGTGTGTATTGTTTTCGTCATAGTCTCGCAATAAAACGAAAAAAAAATATGTATAGGTATCGGAAGCTCGCACGCCGATTCAAAGCGTACTTTGGAGCGAGGTCGCCGGGATCGAGAGTGCAAACAAAACAAAAAACGATGCGCTAAAAATCCTTATTACCAGCGAGGCATGCAATCGTTTAAATGACGACACTGGTGAACCGACGTTAAAAGAGGCCCTTTGTTACGCTAAACCATAAAAATAGGTAAGCAAACTAAAATAATACAAAAAGTGCAGCGAGAACCATTCACAGTGCGCTATGAATCACTGCAGGGTGATGGGTTGGCGGGCATAGTAAGCGTTTGGCCACATTTTCCCTCTGGAGCACATGCCTGATTTCAACTTATTGAAATTTCTTAGAGAACATTTTATTCTACAGCTCCCGGACACAAAGGGGCATCTCCTAAGCGGTGACTGCGACGTCAATGTCTCCTAATCACAAAGGAAGTGAGTGTTGCCGCTCCTACGAGTGACTATTATTCACCCGAAGGCATTTCTGCTTCGCCGAAACGTTCAGCGATTACTCTGCCTTTTTTGCACGGAAAGTGATCGAATAATGGATTAAGTCAGATAATCACACGCTTGAGTACGCCTGTTTGCGTGCTGTCGTACATTGCTGTCTGTAAAATTCGATTTGATACTTTTTTTTTTTAATCAGCTGTAATGAACGTAAAGCTGAAGAAAGAGCTGGATAGCTCTTCGCTCAAATCGAAGCTGCTTCTGATTTGTTCTAGGGGACCGTGACTTTTGCATGTTTTGGAGCGGCACATCTATGTCGACCAACGTGGCGTGTGTCTGATTCCTTCTGTTTCTTTTCTGGCATACATATTTCTTCCCTATATGGGTAGAAACTGAGAGAGGGAAGGACATGAGAGCAAGCGGGGACGCCCTGGTGAGCGCCGAGCTTTGAGTGAAATGGATTAGTGGATAGGCGCAAAGCGCTAGCTGCCTATGAGTCTGTACTCACCGTTGGAACACGTTCCAACGCGAACGCTGAACACCGGACGCCGACTTTCAGCGTTCGAACGCGTTATGAGAGTGAGTACGCGCCGAGAAAGCGAGGGAGAGGCGGAGACGAGTATACGCGCGGGGCCTTTCAGAACTCCGAGCTCCGGTTGGAGTGACTAGAGGTTATGCCATCTAAAACCGACCACAAGGAACTGTATTATCGGTGTTTCTTGACATCGATTCGTTTTGATTGATCATTTCTTTGTACGTCAGCAGCGAAGAAGAGCAGCGGGCGAGGGTTAGGCGTGATCACGGTATAACCCAGAAACAAGCGGAGGCTTTATGGAAGGGCGTGGCCGGTTCGGGCTTCTCTGCGGTCGCTTCCTTTGTTCCCCCGATCGGCGCCCTCTTTTTATTCATTTTTGTCGGTACTGGATGTCACCCCGGCTCTCATTAGGCGGAGGTCGCGACTTCGGCGACGCGTGACTGTCAGTCTGTGTCGTCGGCCGCGGCGGCCGCGCATTCAGCCGTCAAACAAGAACGACCGCGCACAAGAAGGGTGGACGACGACGACTCGACCCAAAAACCGGTTTCGTACGATTACATATATTAGGGAGCGACGCTGTACCTCTCTAATTAATTACTTCGTTTTGAGCATTTGATTTCTTCAGTTTGTGAGTCTGTTTATGTAAAACGTATTGCGTTCCAGCTCTGTAATTATTACTTTTTTTTTGCTGCATTTTTGTCCGATTTTACTTTCGCCTTCTTTGTAAAATCAACACCCGCGCCGGTTGCCCTTTTTGCCTTTTGAAGATGAACAATACTCCTCCATTTATAATGAGTCGTTGCTCGGGTCACCGAATAAAATTAAAAACAAGTGAGACAATGAATAAACTCAGCTCATTTTCTGCTCCTTCCGCGTTTAAAAGTTTTACTTCCTATTTGTTTGTTATTTAATAAGAGTCCCATTCTAGTTTTGAGGCGACGCTGTGTAATAACATTGTTCATTTGGCCTATATTTTAATTAGCATCAGTAATCTGGATTCTTTTTTTTCTTCTGCTCTAAGTATATTTTTTTTAATATGTTAAGCATAAAATACAAATTGGGATCCGATGGAAACACAGAACCCAGCATGACTTCATCGTTAAGCTTGTATGTGGCTCTCTCCTTCCTTTACGTTTCTTTGATCGGACGAAGAAATTGGTCTCATTCAGAGATAGGCTACTTCAAAGAACGGTGGGATTGTCCGATAAAGTATGACAATTCCAAGAGACAGTATGGGCAGATATGGTGTACAATAATATATACAGTTCACTAAAACAATAGCGAACGTAATGACACGAACATAGGACGGCAGCACAAAAGAATGAGACGGGAGCGGGGATTATTAGATGAATCACAAATAAGTTATAAAAACTATGCAATGCATTAAATACAGATAGGTACACATAGATATTAATTTGACGCACAATCTAATCCACAATGATTTATAAATACTTCTAGTTCGAGACATTTAACGCTTAACATTTACTAGTGGGCGTCGATTAAATTTTTAACTCGATTAATCGCCACCTTTTATTCGATTAATTAATCGATTATTCATATATATATATTTTTTTTTATAAGTGGCGCAATATAGAATTTCGATTATGAATTAACTTTGAGAACAGTTCAAAGACACTCATACTCACATACTACTTCAGCTGCATTAGGCAAAGAGGTTAGTTGATATTTTCCCGGCAGAGCGACCTCCTTTGATTACTCATAATGGTCTCTGCTGAGCTAAACGGGCACTCGCTCGGTATTGAAGTGGCTGGGACACGTGTAGTCTTGTGCACTTGTCTGGAGTTGAAAATCTCGCCTGTACATGAAGGCTGCTCTTCTTACAGGTATACTCGTGCACGTGTGCGTGGTAAAACCGTTAATTTTTTTTTGTTCGTCAAAGTTTTACCGAGTAACTGGTGCAAAAGATTAATCGCGATTAAAACATGAATCGATTAATCGGTAGTTTAATCGATCAATTTCCAGCTATAATCTTCGCACATAACTCGATGTCTGATTATTTGTCGCTATTTTTCGGTTATTTAAGAATTAATACTATAAGCTAACTGCACACTTGTATTGCTGGAGGTCGCTCCAAAGTTCTAACACTACGTATAGACGAAAGCCCGTGGTCTAATAGATTCAGTATGTTTCTAAATCAATTTCTTCGAAATAAGTCATTATGATATCTTCAGCATTCTCGATGGGATGACTCGCACTCTCCACTCGGGAGTTGTGTGCTGCTTCGAGTCCGAAACGACGGATAAGAGAATCAAACGGTCTTGATGAGTAAGCGTACAAAACATAGCGTAGGTCCGAATCAACCTCATTCTGTAGGTGGCGTGGTGTACGAGCCATACATCCCTAGACATTCTGCTTAGCAGATGTCTCATATATCTTCCACCGTCAATCTCACCCTTAAAAAGGTATATATATATATATTCTTGTGCATTGCTCTTTTTATATGCAGCAGCCGAAGCGTCCAAGGAGGCCGTCCTTGGACGTTTCCCGCGACACCACTACGACGCCAATGGCACTCGATCGCCCCATTGAAACATGGTTTTTGCCATGAAATCTGGAAACGATAATAGCTTTCGAATCATTTTGGTTCCTTGTGTAAGCGTACTTCAACATATGACTTTCGTTTGCGATGATTACAGTCTCTAAAAGGTTCTTTCCGTATTGAGCCTGTTTCGTTTCTGCCCCTTTCTTCTCTTTTCTTTCGACACAGACAAGAAGAACAAAATCATTCAATTAGCTTTCTACTTTGGCCGCGTTACACTAAATGTATCTGACGGCCATGTCGGCGTACCAAACTTGTTTTTGAGTGGTGGAAGCAAACCAGACTCCCCCCCCTTTCTCGGGGTGGGAACGCCCATGCTAACGTCACGTCAAGGTGGTGACCCTTGAGCAGATGTTGCGCGCTTTCAAAAGCAGATTCCTGCACACACGCGGTACCAACCACAGATCTTGGGGACAAACGCGCTTGCTGAATAAACAATGAGTCGCCCTACAGCTGACTGTCCGCTGCGCTCGCATGTAGCTCGACCCATGCCTCATTTAGCTGCACAGTACTCAAAGTTCTCCAGTGCGAGCGGCAGTCATAATGGGGATTTTTCTGGCCCACATACGATAGTACAATGAGTCGGCTTTACTTGAGGCCGCCGCATTTAGGGTCAAAATCTCCCAAAATTAGCCACGCTTGACTGAAACTGCAGTCGGCCATTTTATCCGCCCACTTTGCCGTTAAGCCGTTTCCGCCGGTGCGTTACGGCAATAGCCGTTATTGACGAGGCTTCGTAGTGAATCGCGCGTGTTTCACCGCGCAGGTCGTGGCCCGCTAAACTTAGCGGGAAAATATTTTTTTCGCCAAATGTAGGGGGAAAAATATCCACTGTGACATCACAGTGTCCCGTGATGTAATGTCACACAACGTCACAGTTTTCCCGCTAAATTTAGCGGAGCAGTATTTCTGCTAAACATAGCTGAAAATAAATTATGACGTCGCGTGACATGACATAACGTGACTCTGTCTGTGACATCAGTTTCTTCCCTAAATTTTGCGGGAAAATTGTGATGTCGCGTGACATGATGTCACTGTCTGCGAAATCAGTTTCTCCGCTAAATGTAGTGGGAATTTAGTCTCTCGTGATGTCACGTGACGTTCCAGCGTCGCCCGAACACGGTCCGCTAAATTTAGCCGGACGTCAAGTACGGTAAACTTATACGGGGCAGTGTAACTGTGTGCAGCAGTCACACTGCCGTGTCCAAATTCAGTGGACTCTGACCGTCGCCGACGTTCGTTTCCAGGATCCCGGCATGGAACCGGGGATTTGTTTTACTCGGGTTCTCGCCCGCTCCGTCCGTCGTTCGAGGAAGGGAAGAAGAGACCTTTGGGGAGCTGCGCTGTATCGATCGAAACGGGCGGGGAAAATCCCCCGGCGGCCGAGCAGGGAGAAACCTTCGGGGGCCTTAAATATAACGGGCCGTGTCCTTTAACGAATCCGCGGAGCTCTCCTCCCCACAAGAAGATGGACGCAAATCCTCGCAATCTGCCTCTCGCGCCTTTGATGCTCGAGCGTGATCGAGGGTGTCGCTATAGCCGCTTGCGAATTTCGCTTCCGCTCAGAGGCTTGCGCTTGCGACGAGGTAATATTGTAGTCGGTGTTAGGTTAGAGTTCAGGGGAAACTCTTCCAACCTCTTTCCACTTTAGCTTTAGTAGAGCGAACGCTAGAAGAAAAGACGACCTCCTCTCCAGCGTTCACTCTGCTGGAGGGGAAAGAGGTGGGGGAGCTTCCAGCCTGCATTCTTAACCCTAGATTTCAGAATGTTTCCAACGGCTCCTTGATAGGGGTCACGTGGTTTATAAGCCGCATTTGCAAGACGAGCTGCGAGGAGGTGACGAAAGGATGAATACACTTAGGCTAGGTGGCGCAAGCTACCGCCCGTTACGAAGGGTATAGCCATTAACATCCATCCATCCATCTATCCCTCCGACTTCAGAGAGTGCATAGTTTGGAGCATGCACTCTTCCGTAGAGCACGACGCATCCAGGTTAATTCTCCCGAAAAGTAAAACAACATTGGTGTAACTGGTCTATGGCTTTAATAATTCTTAGTTGTGATCTTTTTTTTTTTTTTAGGGTTTTGTTGGAGCAATTTGATGCTGTAGGTTCATGGAAACAAAATCTCTTTGATTATTTTTAGTCGGCACACGTTTGGAGCACACACAAACACGGAACTGATGCTGAAAGCTATGAAAAAGAAGTTTCTCGATACAAACATCTCAGACACAGATGCCTTGGCAGCTCTAATTGCTTGTGACGCAAGCTCGAAGAATTGCAAGTACAGAACCTGTGGGATTTGTAAAGTTGCTGCTGGTACCCGTAAAAGAGAGCCCCAGTGAGTTGTGTGATGTCAACCTCTTTCAGTGAGTTACAAGCAAAGTCACGAAAAAACAGAATGAAGAAGAAATAACAGTAGAGGTTACTTCAAAAGAGCTTCAAGTGGTCAGGGAAGACGAGTTCTTGAAGATGTTCAGAAGACGCTGAATACTTTTTGTAAGCACATCTTCAACACACGTCACCAGTTAGAGAAATCAAACGAAAAATTAACAACGAACACGCTGTAGCGCATGTCGACCTCTCCGAGAATTATCAGTGCAAATGCGGTTCAGAAATTCAAGCTGTACACTTTGGTTCGTTTCATCAGCACGTTACACTCCACACTGGAGTCTTCTACTTGGCTGAAGGGGAGCTGACAACGTTCTGCACAATATACCCCATGAACCGTGCTCCCTCAGGCATCCGGGAACACCTCAAACCTGTGCTCCATGACATCCCGAAAAAAAGCTCCAAAGATCAAATACTTTTTTTTTTTTTGTGTGTGATGGATTTGTAGCACAGTATATGCAAATGGGGAGCTTTTATTTCCTATCCACAACCCCTTTTGAAGCAGGATTCTCGGGAGTGACCTGGAACTTTTTTGAGGCGGGTCGATCGGAAGGGAGCCCCTGATGGGGTGTGAGGTTCATTAAAGCGAAAAGCTGACCAGCTTGTTCGACAGGGAAATGGGCATAGTTGATGCGAGATATTTTTATGAAAATATGAAAATCGAAGCGTCAACCACTGCGTTGTAGATAATTGATGAATCTCACTGTCAGCTTGGCAGAGGAACGGTTGCCAAAAGGTCTACGGACATTGACCGGCACGATGGCCGTGCATCAACTCTGAAGTCAGACGCCCGGTAAGCTTTTCTTCCGTGACGTAAGCTGCTTTTGCAAGTTCCCAAATGTTTGCTTTTGTAGCTGCAAAAAATATATGTAATAAATGTTTGAGTATCGATCACCATAAATGTGAATAAAATGCAAATGACGTGCGCTGAGCACTGAGCCCGTTTTTTGTTCCTCATTTTTCAACTGTCTCGTGTCCTTTTTTTAATTATTATTGTCAGCATTTTTCTGCCGAGATCCATCTTTCACCTTATCACTTCAGAGACAGTAATTTATTTTTAATGGGAATCACTGAGTGCAATAATTGACATTCTCCCCGCCGCCCGCATCAAAAAAAAAAAAGAAAAAAAAAGAACGCCGCGAAAAAGTTTAGTGATTGTATATGTTTTTCTGCGCTGTAATATATTTGTATTTCTTGTAAAGATACGAGACTGTTTAACAAAACCTGCATGTGCTGATAAAAAAAATATTTTTTTGGAGTTTCAGACACAGTAGTTTGTACTTTTTTTCTATTTTTGTTTGCAAGATAGCAGCCTTTATTAAAATACTTCGCCTAGAAGGAAAGACTGACTATGAGTTAAGAGCATGCTATTCCAGATGGAAATCACTCCAAAATTATCAATATTTATATCGTGATAAGCACGAGAAAAAAGACATGTTTAAGATAACCATTAGTACTTTTTAGTGGGCTACATTCAACAATATATCGAATAATAAAAATATATTTAAGAAAGTCTGGGATCTCGATCATGTTAGCTGTCAAGATTACAAATGAGTCACATAATAATCAGCAAAATATTAAAAGCTAAAATCAATGTCGCAAATTAATATTTTCTTAGACGAAGAGATTAAGCCTCTCAGGAGAATTACCCTCTTCTGGCAGCGTTTATTTTACACCATTGAACCTGTCGCGGGTCTCTGAGGTACTACTCAAGGTTGCTCTTGTGGCCGCAGAGCTGCTTTTGCTATGCCAACGAGGAATGCTGTGGACTTTGTATCCGCGTGTATATATATAACATATGCATTATCACCGTGAGCATTTTCTTACAGCAGTCTCGATGTCAATAACTAATTTAATGCAAACATCTACGCAAGTGTCGGCCACGCAAAGCTGTGTTTCTGAGATTTTGTAGCTCGGGATTATATTTGAGCTACCTGGCATAACTTTTTTGTTATATTTATTTCGCAGAAAAAAAAGTGAACATTATCTTGCATTTATCACGTGCCGAACGCAGTCACCATGTGAATGTCTCTTTTGCATCAGTCACGGAAAAAATGCCATCGAACTAAATAATAATACTATAGATGCGCGATGTCACGGGAAAAGTATTCCGAGTCACGTGCGACACAGCAAGAAATTCGGTGCTGCCACTCGCAATGTGACGTCAAGGCTGAAACGTCGCTGAAAGCGCCACCGTACATCTACACTCAACTAACTGGTCAGCACGAGCGGGTCAGCTTCCGTGAATATCTGGCCGTCCGTTAAAGGCTATTCCACTAACCACTAACTCCAATCATCGGGTTGCTCGAAGCAACATTCCGGGACTTAAGGCCAACCGTAAACGCTCATTTTATGGCCCGGGCAAGCTGTTTTACACGCCGCCTGGTATGGCGTCTCTGCCGCTTCAGCCGGCAGAGTTTACCGTCCGCCGAACAAGGGGCATGCGATGTTGTTGCGCTTCTTCTTTTGTTGTTGCTGTCGTTGTTGTTCTTGCTGTTGTTGCTTACCTGGCATGCCATAAAAGGACAGGCAGCTCGAGTAACGGTGTGCCGAGGTCGTTTCGGCATGTCGTAATTTCTCCGAGGTACTCTTCATTTACCGCCATCCCGTAGACGCGATTACTTCGGCCTCTCTCTCTCTCTCTCTCTCTCTCTTCCTCTCCCAAACACGTGTACGTTAATGCAGTGTAAAGGATGTGTCGCGACTCCAAAGGGGGTCGCAACATGTCGATCCAGCGGGGGGTCGCCATGGAGCTCGGGAACTTAAAGAAAAGAAAGCGAATTTGCCTTTTCTGCATGCGGTGGCGTTGATAAAAACAAAGTTCAGGTCGCAGCTCAGCTTTGAGCCTGGAACTGATCTTTGTGATAACCGACTTCGCCTTTGTCTTGAGGAACTGTGCCCTAGCTAACCGTTAACTTTAGCCTTTGGAAACAATCAATCCTACTGGTTTTTAGTTTAACTGGTCCGCACCGGTTATACTAAAGGCCCGTTCACACTCTTGCGACCTCTTAAAAGGGGGTTCCTTGAAACCTCTTAATATCTCTTACAACGAGAGGACACACTGGCGCCATCTATTGGCTAGCAGTGTAAACTTGGTGGTCCGGCATATTTTCTATCATCCATCGTAAACCGGAGACACGGTCAAATAAAAAAACGGACAAAACAACAACAAGTCTCAAACACAGTATGTTTCACAGTCTCGCGGAGTATGTTTTCTTTCTTGGCTCGAAAAACTTTTTGTCAACGTTATAAACGAGCCTTTCTTAGAATTACGCACATTTGACCTGGGAAATCCCGCAAAACCTTCGCTCTTGTGAAACGCAGTTCCAGGGTCACCGCACAAATGGCGCCAGCGTGCCAGTGTGTTCTCTCGTCCTAAGAAATTTTAAGAGGTTTTAACAAGTCTCGGTCTCTCTCGGTCGTACTCGGTTGCAAGAGTGTGAACGGGCCTTAAGAGCCAAATAACATTTTAGCGCCAATTCTGTGTATTACTGCTTATGCACTGAAATGCAAAGCTTGTGGCATCGCGCAGAGGGGGGGGGGGGGAGAGAGAGAGAGAGAGAGAGAGAGGGGGGGGTTCGCGGCGTGATATATATCATATTGCTTGGGAAGCACTGCGTTAATGGAATATCGCAGACACTCTAAGGGCCCGTTCACACTCTTGCAACCGAGTACGACCGAGAGAGACGAGACCTGTTGAAACCTCTTAAAATTTCTTAGGACGAGAGAACGAACTGGCACTCTGGTGCCATCTATACGGTGACCCTGGAACTGCATTTCACAAGAGCGAAGGTTTTTCCGGGATTTCCGAGGTCAAATGTGCGCAATACCTATAAGAAAAGCTCGTTTATAGCGTTGACAAAAGTTTTCAAGCCAAGAAAGAAAGAATAATGCGCGAGAGAAATAGAAAATATGCCGGACCGCCAAGTTTACACTGCTACCTAATAGATTGCGCCAGTGTGTCCTCTCGTTGTAAGAGATATTAAGAGGTTCCAAGGGACCCGGTTCTAAGAGGTCGCAAGTCTGTGGACGGGCCTTTACGCGCAAAATTTGTGAACAGCTACGATAGATCGCGACTCTTAAAGAGCGACTTAGCAAATAATCACCGAAATCTTTCGTAAAGCTTCAGCAGATATGAGTTTGGGGAAAAACGATGCGATGAATCAGATGATGGGGCAGATACAGCAAGTCGACGTACGAATGTAATATCATCGGTTAATCCACGTCTGTTGCCTTCGCCATATCATCTCAAACCTTGCCTTGCTTTCGTTATCTTTCTATGCTCATAGCATTCTACACGAGTACTGGATTTGTTAATGCCTCGCTGCTATGCCGCTGTTTTTTTTTTTTTTATCAGTGCGCAGTGCCACCATAAAATACCGTTCGTCAAAAACGCCACATTTATAGAACAGCTCGCAAGAGAGGGGGGGGGGTTGCACGGTTATTTGCGTCTTCTTTTATCGCGCTAGTTATCGCGTATATTTTACCATCACTACAGAACCGTTGACGAACACATGTGCAACCCAAACGACGTCCTTTAACTTGCGGGAGTGGGGTTTACTAGCAATTCGATAAAAAAACACAACCCAAAATGTATAAAGCCGGTGCACACGGCTAGAAAGGAAGCCAATTTCGCTGTCTGCATGCGTCCTGCTACTCTCACTAGGGGCCCGCCGAGAGAAAGGCAAAGCAGTTTCTCCGCTATGCCATTAGAACGAGTTGCCATAGAAACGCTTTCTCGAAATGCCAAGATTCAGTCAAACGTACTAACAGAAGAAAAAAAAAGCGAAGAAGAAAGGGTTTTGGGTATAATGGAGTCGTAGAGCAGAGCTTATTTCCGAAATACATATACGCGTGCATAAAATATATAGGAGGGTGCGAATGCGGCGTGATAACGCCTGAAAACAGACTTTGCGGGTGAATGTTGCTTTGTCTCTGTTTTAGGTTTATAATCCTTTTTTTTTTACTTTCTTTTGGTTAAGTAAAGTTCCTTTTCGTGCCCGCGCGCGTGTGTATACGTGTGTATGTCTGTGAGTGTATTCGCGTGCGTGCGTGTGCGTATGTTTGTGTGTCCGTGCATGTATGTGTGTGTGTCTGTGAGTGTGTGTTTGTGTGTGAGGGAGAGAGAGACACCGGAAGGATAATTCTTCTTTTGTTCGCGACATTGATTGCCTCGAAGGCGATATAGATATCACGGAGCCGTGTTCGCGCTTGCAAAATAAATAATAAACACATATATAATACAATCGATGTTATGCCGCGTGAGTGGTTCCAAAACGAATTCGGTCCATCTCTCTTTTTCTGTTGTCTTATATACTAAATTGCTAGCAGTGCCTCTATGTGTTATTCTTGTGGAACGAACAAAATATATCGCAGCTCAACTGAAGCGAAAAAGTAAATTGAGAAATACGCCTTTCAATTATTGTTTTTGGTATGTAAGTTTTGCCTCGAGCGCATATCATTGCTCAAGAGCGCGCAGGTTTCTCCCGAAGCATTTTCGGAAGTTTCTTCCACTCGATCGAGACGGAGGTGTTTAATCACGGACACAGCTGCAGCTCTGAAAAGCGAGTGTGCATTCGAATCCTCGATGTGAATTCAACTCGACGATTATTCTCGCGCCCCAATGACGAGCTTAGTGTTTTGTCGCTGGCTTCTATTTGCTGCCGCATGTGCGCACAAACTGCCTTCTTATTTACCCCCTTTCAGGACGTCTGTGCCCGCCCGCGCGCGTGTCAGATTTTGCATTAGCAGAGTCGACACGAGTCGGCCGGCGGCTCTGCATCGCACGCAGGCAGCAAGCGCGTCTCGTTACAAACAGCTTAACACCTCGTAAATATCTCCGACTTACATCGAGACGCATGGACCTCGGTATAGCTCATCCCCGAGCGATGGTTCTCGCGTCGGAACCTCGGCACCCGACAACCTCGGATGCGCGCGGCAGGGAACAACAGCTTTCACTATATGTATTCTCGGGAGAATTTCGGATGTGTGCGTGTGTGTTTGTCTGCCTCGCATGCCTCTTGGTAACGACTTTGGAAGCGGTTAGCCGCATGCCTCGTTTCTTATCGGCTACAGGCGCTTCTCCGCGGGGCCATACGCTATATCGAGGCTCCTAAATAGCACCGCGCTGCTCGCGAGTGGCAGTCATGGGGAAGCGCGGTTGGATGCCTTCGCTCCGAAGGCATATACGTTGTTTCCGCTCGTTAGCTCGCGAGTCACGTGCAGCGGTAGAGAAGATACAGTCGTTAGCGGTTAGCTCTTCAAACTGCCTCGAGTTGCAGGTGAATATCGAAAGCCGAGGGTTGATGCTCTCTTCTACACTCTAACAGCTGCGCTCGCACAGCTAATTCGTCATACAAAAGACATTCGGCGTGACACTCTGCCAGGCGTGTTTCAGCTAGTCACATTGATCGTGTCACACGTGACAGTGGTCGTGTCACATGTCGCATTGGTCATAAAAAAACTGTCTGCAAACATGTGCATGTATGAAGCAAACATGAATCAAACAAGCGTGAAGCAACTCGCGTTGAAATTGTACAGGAATACTGTGTCAGCGTTCGGCGTAGACCCGAGTCTACATAGTCATACGCTTCGCGCCCACAAATAACAGCGTACGACCCAATGTTGCCTCATAAGGTTTTGTTAATGCTCTGTCGGTGTTTAGAGGACCCAAAGTTCCAAGAGGACCCTGTACGTTTTGGTGATGTTATGTATCACGTTGCTGGCACACATCGAAATCCTTCTCGTTTCAAAATTTTTATGTCACTAACCAAAAAAAAAAAAAAGGCAGGTGCGTCTGTTTACAGTACGCGCTCGTTGCCTTCCATCTTGCGTCGGTTGCGCGTGAGAGCTCGAGGGATCACCAGACACCGAAACGTTATCAAAGTTAAGAAGCTCGCTTCCATGTTCGGAAATTGTCAACTCTGACCCTAACCGTGCGCCGTGGCTTTTCTCTCTCCCAGGCGAACCCAAGGTGCAGCCGTTCCACTTCCCCAAGACGGTTCTGCGCGGCGAGAACGTCAAGGTGGTGTGTTCGGCGGCGTCCGGGGCGACCCCGCTCAACTTCCAGTGGCTGCGGGACGGCCAAAGGCTGAGCAGCGACGGCGCCCAGGTCAGCATCAAGACCTTCGACGACTTCTCCGTCCTGGTCGTCAACAACGTCGGCGTCGCCCACAACGGCAACTACACCTGCTCGCTCAAGAACCACCAGGGCGGCGACGCCTTCTCCAGCCAGCTCCTCGTTCAGGGTGAGCTCTCGCGTCCCTCCGACGCCATTCTCCAATTCGTCTGTATGCAAGCGCGAAGAAGATGAAGGCGCAGCTTAAAGGGGCGTACTGAGTCCCGTGCATCTCATTAGTGCCTCGCAGCCAATCAGATGGCGGCCTTTGCCGATAAGGATGCCGTAAAAGGAATCACGAAAAATAATTTTTTTCCGGGGCCGTCTAAAGTGTTTTAGAAACGTTAGTTTCGATTCTGTAGAGGAAAACAGTGCGACAGACGTTAACTTCGCGTTTCAACAGCGATCCAGCTGCCCGGAATTAATGACTGACTCGCGTTTTTGGAGTCCGGTCCTGCCACTGAGTAACGCGTTTCGCGTAACGCACACTGTTTCGTGCTCTCCCCATGTACCGCACTCATTTGGGCAATTTCTACCTACAGTGCGCACAACAACCATGCAGTGAGATGATCAGTCTCGTTTCTGTAAAACGGGACGATCGAAAACTGCTGTCATAACAGGGACTAGAGCCAGCTAAGTAAGGTATATACGGTTCACAGTAAGGACACTTACCCATTTTGGCGCTTAGAGAACATGGTTGCCAGTTATCTGAAACTTTAGTCTAGAAATCATAGGACAGTGCCACTCCGTCCCTCTACAGATGTTTAAACAGTTTGCAGACAGAGCAAATGAATATTGCACGAGCTTCCTAACACAGGATCTAATGCTGAGGAAGTCGCACTTTAGAGTTATGACGATCGGCAGTTGCGCTTGCTCTGTACTAAGCACCATGATGGCGGCAGTCACAACAATATTGGCGAACAAAGTGCCGGTACTCTAAGCGTAGCTCTTTTAGTGACTCTGAGACAAGTTGGTCCGTTGTTTTTAGACAAGTGCGCACGAGAACACTGCATATGGGCAAAAACCATTTCTTTTTTCTTATTATCTTTTTTAAAGTGCGAAGCATGTGTGCACACAGACACACTTCCTTCCGCGTCGAAGAACGCAACCCTTTTCCCGCGCGACGTCACGGATGCGAACCTTTCAACGCGTCCCTGTTCTTTGAACAGCTCGACCTTGTCGTCCATTCCGTCGGGCGATACGCGTCATCAGGACCAGACGGCGGCACGCACGGAAAAGAGGGACCACGCCCCTGCGCCGCGCCGCCGGTCTCCTCCAGATCGAGCCGCGCGCGGGGGCTCGAACCGGGTACTCGCGGCCAGAACCCGGGGCTCAGAAGCGCGCGTCGATCGATGTCCCTGTGTGCGTGTACGCGTGTGCGTGTGTGTGTGTGTCTCTAAGTGTGTGGCGGTGGAAGGGGGGATTCCGGCTGCTCTCTTTTTCGGGAAGCACGCAGTCCCGGTTCTATCTCCTTATTTTATTTTATTTCATTTTCGTCCGCTTATCGTATTCGTGCTAGGCACGCTCGCATGCAATGAAGAAAACGCGCGTTCTGCACGCAGCAGCAGCAGCAACGCGCAGTGAAACGAATTCGCGCCGGTCTTTGTATAGCACCGCGCCGAGCGTCCCGCGCGCTTTGAGCTGCCCCGCCTTCTTTGTTCGACGCTGCGCCGTCGTGCAAAACAATGGTGCCGTTGGCGCTGTGCGCTACTTGCGACTAAAAGAGCGCTCGTTCCTCTCCGCCTTTTCTTCGGTCGACGGAGATATGTTGGAGCGTGCGTGTGTGTATGTGTGTTCGTGTATGCACATGTGCTGATGATTGGGGGTGAACGCGGGAACCGAATAACGCGAAACTGAAATTTTATGTTGATTTCTTTTTTCGTGAGGAAAGAGAATTGTTGATTTGCGTGAAATGTTTTTTTATTTAAAGTTCCACTTGAACTTTCTGCTTAGAGTTGATCGACGAGCTGAATTTTTGGCAAGAGATGCGACATCGGAACGAGGTGGGTGGGTGCAACGAGCATCTGCATTCGCGCTGAGCTTCCTATTCGCTATTCGCTCGCGTGATTTCCGGTTCTGAACTAGACGGCGTGTTTCGCAGTATTTGCGACATCAAATATACACGCTATCTTCTGGAGATGGTCACTTGTAGCACTGCCAGACTTAATCCACTCTTACGATAAAAGAATGACGTGTTAAAAATTAAGAAATATACGTGAACCGGAAGGGTTCCGGGACTCTTACTAGATGGCGCCACTGAGTTTGTTGCCGAACAATAAAGTGGGAATGGGTTATCAATCTGCGGAAATAAGAACGTTATCCATATTTACGTCATCGGCATCTGGTGTGGCTACACGCGATAAGCTGACAACAACGTTTATCTCGTTGTTAATCTGATCTGTTCTCGCTATGTCCTATCTTTTTTTTTTTTATGTAAGATGCACGTTTGTAACTAGAATGTTTCTTTCTATTCGCTGTTTTTTAGCAGATAAATATTTTTTTCCTTCGCTTTAAAGACAGACGAATCTATTCTCTGTAACATGGCTGTGTCACTGTTTGAAAATAACAATCGGGTGAGAAAATGCTCATTCGATCAACAGCTACGTTTGTATTAGACTGACGGATATAAGAGATGTTCTGCTAAATTTCAAGATGGCGCGGTTACGACATTGTTTGCCAATGGTTCTCAAAATATATCACGCTGTCGAAATAGTGGAGGCTCATATTGGTTGCTATTCTAGACCCTTTGCCCGAGGCTGAGAAAACGTAAATGCATAGTGAATTTTCTTTTAATTTATTTTATTAGTACTTGCTTGGATCCTGCATAAGCTTGGTACTGGGTTATCGAGATGCGTGACGTCATTTTTGTGACACGCAGACTCGTGTCAAGCAGATTACGATCGTCGAATATTTGCTACGGGCTTTTCAGGTGCCCCTAAACCGTCCTAAATTCATTACAAGCCGAACACATTTTTTTTTCTCCTTTTTCTTTTGATTTAGTATTATAGACGTTTGCAAGCGGCCGCGCCTCGAGAGCCAGTCTGGCCACCGTGGATAGAAAACGCTTTGTTTGGACGTCAGTCTGGAAAGTTGAAACCGTGAGTACGCCCCAGCAATGCTTGACTATCAGACGATCTACCCACACCAGGGCCTCTAAACTCGTCAAACACAAAGTTGGGGCCGAAGTTGACGGAGCGCACCGATTGGCCTATCACGGCGATGACTTCGCGCTTTTTGCGCCGACGTCCAATCGGCGCGCTCCGCGAACTTTCTGCTCCAACTTTGGGTTTGACGAGTTTAGGGTCGTAGCAGCAAGATGGCGGCGCCCAGAGCCCGTACTGGCAAACGTCACATCAAGAAATGGGGAAGTTTTGCCGATTAGTCATGCGCTGCGCGAAGTAGTTCTTACAAGGTTTGGTTGTCGAAGGAAGAAAAGATGATTTCGGCGTTCGAAACCCGTACGTTTCGATAAATAACGTATAGCTAATGTAAGATCCACCTACATATTTTTTTTTAAATTCCACACATGAAAGGGAAAATTAGTAATGTTGCGCACGAGCCAAACTTTTCTTTTTTATTATTGTTACGGTTTTTGAGGTGAATACGGGTATAATCTCCAGCAAGGTGAACCTAAGAGCCTAACTAAGGAAGTTCAGTGCTTTTATTTTCCGAACCGTGAACCACATGCTCAAGAACTCTCGCAGGCAGCATGACGTCAAAGCTCTTAAACGCCCGGTATTCGACGAGTCTCGCGTTTCTTATAGGCCCTCCCTAATACAACCCACTATCATTGGCTCGCTGCCTGAAACGCGTCTCTGACTGGTGTGTTTACCGCGTCCAAAAATGTTGTGCCTCGATTTCCGCCTGATCACGTCATGGAAGTGTTTTGTTCTCGCACAGCGGCGGTGGTGGATGTCAGTGGCGTAGCCAGAAAATATTTTCGGGTGGTGTTTCAAAGTGCTGGTGCACACGCACACACACACAAAAAAATATATATATATATATATATATATATATATAGAAGCGTGTTGGTGTTTGAGGCGTCATCGCGGACACGTCACGTGTCCGCGATGACGCCTCAAACACCAATACGCTTCTTACACCTTTCTTCGAGACGGGACGCAGAGTCGGCCATATCTCGGACGAAGGGTATCGGCTGCTCGCTTTGACGGCAGGCTCACGGCGCCGCTCGCACCGAGCCCGACAGAAGAAAGGCCTCATGTTTTATGCAGCGGCTGCGAGGGGCGAACGCGGCACGCTGGCGGGCGCCCGCCCAAGTGCCGCGCGCGGCGGCTATGTGCCGGCGCGGCGCGGAGCCCCACGAGGACGCGTCGACGAATTTGTCCCGGTCCTCGCCGAGAACGGAGTTGACGTCTCTCTGCGTGAGATCCATTGACCGCAGGCCGTGTAGTACTACAGTAAATTGGTCGTCGTACCTGAGCGTGTTCCAATACGGTTCGAAACTGAAGGCGAGGAGGAGATGAAAGTACACCCACCAATCAGGCCTCTCCTCCTCTCCCTCAGTTTCTATCCTGATAGCGCATAGAACACAAGGCCTGCTCCTTACCCCCGCATACCTCATGACTAGTGGATCCACGTAGCGGCGCCTATAGCTATAGCTCGCGTCTGTGTCGCCGCCAGCGCACCTTGCAGCCTCTCGCAGCAAGCGCGACCCTGTTGTGACGCGCCCGCCGCGTCCACTCTTGTCGAGCTTCGAAGTTTTTGCCGCTTGAGGCGGATCGAGGATCCACTCGCAATGACGTAATGCGCAGGACTTCTTGGCGTCATTGGTTGTTAACGGCGCATGCTCGGAGCGACTTCTACATATATCGTCCGCCGAGATGGATAAGCTTGGCGACGCGAAGCTACGCGCAGCGCAAGTTTGCCTGCATCTTGCTCTGCATGGGGTTGCGATGATGTCAGAACGACAAGCTTTCGTGCTGGAGGCGGGACAACCGAACCTCGCTGTCATTCTCACTTTGTCATGACTGTAGCCGTCGAAATGCTTTCAGCAGTTAACCTGGGTCTGTGCATGGAGGGATTATGCCGCAAAAAAAGCTATCAATTTCGCCCGACGACGATCGCTCTGCATGTGGCGTCAAAACAGTGGCTCCTTCGTCGCGCTTAGAACGAGCGTGCTGCGGACAAAGTTCGTTGGTTGCTCGCCGCATGTTCGCTTCAATGAGTCTGCCCTTAACCAACTCTACTATAACCGCCAGATCGTGCTGAGTTATCGGTAAATCGGAGAGGTTGTCCTTTTCACCCAAAGTCCTTTTGGCCTTCCTTTGAGAATCTCGGAGAAATGGGATACTCGCAACTTTAAACCCTTCGCAAATGCGAAGCGAGGTGCTCCCGTTCCGTGAGAGAGAGAGAGAGAAGAAACTTTAAGCCTTGACGCAATCACGAGCCCTTTCAGAAATGGGTTCCCCTTCGACCCAGGTGACGCCGCCGAATCCACAGTTATTCGCGGAGGCTCACACAAATCTGGAATCATTCAGAGTGGCAAGGTGAAGCACGCAAGAAATAGAGAAACATTCCAACAGCGACGCAGGTGTCAGGAAGGTTTCTCCTTCCTTCGGTGTTCGATGTCACATCTCATCAGTCTAACTTTTCTGGCTCTATTTTTTTCGGACAATGTTTACATACGTTGCTTACTTTTTCCCTGTCGCCAAGAAAATTTTCCTCGAAAACAAAATTATAGTTTTTTCTTAAAAACCTTGCATTCAGAATGATTTCCATTTGTTAAGCCAGGCAAAAGAGCGATAACGTATACGTTGAATTTTCGGCCGAGCCTATACACCAACTCAGGTTTACAAACAAACCGCAGCGCCCCTAGCGGACGCCACCGGCGCCGCGCGTGCGCGATAGAGTGTGGACAAGAAGCTCGCCGTCGCCTATAAACAAACCATTGAAATGCGATGTGGTCGGCGTCGGTGTGAGTCCACCTGCCCTTTTTCCCGTTCGAATTGTTGATTCTACGTCTTTCTGGCAATGTCTGACTACTTGAGCGGCTTCAGCGAAATTACCGAGGCTCGTTACACCGCAACACTTCGCGTCATTGTGACATGCGGTGATTCATTCTGCGAGGACGCCGGAGAATGTACACTAGAACCTGATTCGCATGATGAGATTTCGCTCGCAATTTTCAGCCGCAACGTCACTCGGGTTGCAAAAGCGTGAACTGTATAGCTGAGATGTTCGACGTCGATACTGAAAATCGCAAGCAGAATCGGACGAAGTGAATTAGGCATAACAAGTCGGTGATGGCCACTGGTAACAGTGACCAACATCTCCTTGTATCTAGTGTTTACATCGAGCCTGCTTACCACACCTTCAAATCTAAGTCTTTTGAGGCGTGCACTTCTTATCGCAAGTACCGGGCCAACATTTGGTCTACAGGCCGGTGTCGTCTAAAAGAGCAGACGACAAGCAGAAATGTTCGAAAGAGCAGACGATTGTTCGAACGATCAGGCGGCCGTTCTGAACTTGAAGACGCGCTGAACGGAGTCCGCAGGTTGTCCGTACAACTTGACGGTTTTCCGGCGTTCATGATGGAACAAAACAAATCTAATGACCACAAGTATCCGTGAATTCAACCCAAAGTACTTCCCGCCCAAGCAATCGTGGTGCAACGGCGTCTGGTTTTCCTTTTCACGAAACATATCCACGTTCTCGGGCGAACCGAACACATGAAAACTGACCTTCAAACCTTTCTCGACTCTTTTGGTACAGCCCCAGTCCCGGCGTTTTGACGACAAGGCAGGTTTTTGTGTGGATCCTTTCAAAACAAGGCAGGAATACACGTCTCGAATGGGGACTTCCGCCCACAGCCCCAGACCGGAAGTGGCCCGAGGCGCCACCACCGCGCCGTGACGCAACAGAGTTGAGTTCTGTGTATACGGTGTGAAAGTTCGTATGCTCTTTGCGCATTTCGTGCATGCATGTTTGCTTCCCAAATGCTCCAACGTGCGTCGGTTTACACCCGACCTCAACCCATGACGGCGCGAGCTTGGCTGCTCCAGTCGTCATAGCGCATTCTCTACGCTGTCCTCTAGGTTGCCTTCCGATTGGCGGACCCCTCTTTGCCTTCCGACGCTCTGAAGCCACATTTGAGGACACAATTGCTCGCCGTATACAGTTACATTCTATTGATTTCTGTTTACTTCAGTTGTTCTCTTTGAGTATATTCTTCTTCAACTTGCGAACACGATTGCTGGAAGGGTTGCATTCCTAATTTTCTGTAAGCTGGGTGGCCTTGGGATCACATATCTCAGTACACGCATCTTAATTCCGGAACTCTTCGTTCGTTATTTATTGGTGATGCTATTTGTTTTTGTTTTTTGGTGCGGGCATTACTATATCCACGGACAGCTTCAGAAACCTTAGGGCGTGTGGGTGAGATTGTGGCGCCAATGAGATTGTGGCGTTAGCCGTTAATAACGCCCAAGAGTCCACCACGAAGCAAGAAGCGTCTGCCCAATAAGCCACGCCGTGGGTTTCTCGAGCTGTCTCTGACTGTATACGGCGAGCAAGCGTTCCAAAATGCGTCTTTTTGACGCATCGGCACGCGAGAGGGGCCAGCCAATCAAAGGGCAACATTGACAGAACGCGTAGGGAACACGGGATGGCGAGGCATCCAAGCGCGTGTTGTCATTGGTTGAGGTTGGAGGGGAAACAAAAGCGCGTGTGCGCGTTTTGGGCCGTAAACGGACGCACGATGCACAAGGAACTTGCACGCCGTTCAGCCAGCGCGGGCTATATCTTCGTTTCAGCGTAAGGGAATTGGCGCAGCCGACGCTACGAGCTGATGGGAACAATCAGCAAACGTCGAAAGCGCACCATCATGGTGTTCGACATGTTTATGTACGTGTTCTATCATCGCTGAACCGATCATATAGTAAAAAATAGGCCCCGTGACTTGCGGTTTTGACGCTGCTTGATTAGTCCCATTTCCTCGTATAGCGTCGGCGGCGTCTGGACTTAATTAGGCTGGAACGAAGTATAGCAACTTTCTGTCGCGGTTCTTTAGCCGTCTTGTTTCTCAATTTGTGCTTTGTAACTCAGTCCTGCGATTGCTAGATGGCGGCGGCCCCGTTTTTTTTTTTTTTGAACAATCTGACGTTAATCTAAAATATCTGAACTTCCCTAGTTACTCAACCTTAACTCATCGTGTACACAACCAATGTTTCTTTTCCTCATCCTCGCTGCCCCTCACAGTGGCAGTCAACCCGGGAATCAAGAAACAAAAAAAAGTGAACAACAAACATTGAAGAATGAACAAAGAGAAAGAGAGAGAGAGGAAAAAAATACAAAAATGAATCAGCCCCTAAGCTTTATGGCGTAAACCGAGCCCCTTGGGCGTAAAATATTCGAGTATATATCTAAAAAGAAAAGAAAAGAAAGGGGGAGGGGGTGCGAAGTATATGGGGAAAAGAGGGCCCGCTTCGAAAACGGGGCTGGAGGGAATCGACGGGTCGTGGAGGATTTTCCCGCCGTCCGATGATGAGGGAGACGAGGAGCCCCACGGGCGTCGGGGCGAGCCAAGAGGCAAGTGCGGCACTCGCGGATCGATGCGAAAACGGCTTTCTTATCGCCGCCAACGTCGGCCGCACGACGTGCCCCGTCAGGGCCCGTGGCGTTGAAGGAGAGCGAGAGAGAGAGAGTGGTTGGGACAAGTAAGCACAAAACGAACAGAAGGATGAAAACAGACATGTACAAGCTCCTATACTATAGACCTCTTCTTTTACCCTCGTCATTAGCCACGTAATTGACTAATCCGGCATGCGGGATGAAGAAAGAGCGAGGCATTACAACCTGGAACAAGTAATATAATATAGAAAAGGAAAAACAAGAATGCTAGAGAGTCGCGATTAAAACGTGAACTTCTCCCAGTGGTGTGGCGAGAGCAAAACAATTTTCCCCCGCATACTGGAAGTTTCGCGATTCAAGGTGACGGCGCCCAGAAAAGGTCTATAGACGGTTTTCGTTTCCTTTCGCTCTCAGTCATGACGTGGATTCCGTATCTGGTATGCGGGACGAAAAATTAATAAAGCATTTCAACCTGGATTTTGCGAGAAAATATACATGAGGCAAATAAAAAATGTGTGACAATCGCGCTTTTTTGTGTGTGTGTGAATACCTTTTAGCGGTGTGGAGAGATCAAACGATGTTTTAACGCGTACCAGAAGTGACGACATTCAAGATGGCTGCGCCCTTGTGCAAAAAGGTATATATAGCCGAGAGGTAGTGGGCGCTGTCTACGGCGCTCCTGCTTTCATAGGGGTGCTACAATATTCGGCGCCTTGTTCGGGGTTCTGAAACATACGAGCTGCTGTCACAGTGCTTATATATCGTCATGCAAAAGACACGGAGTCTCTCTACAGTTATCTGCAGACACTCTTCAAGAATGTTCGAAGTAAGTCTGCAGACCGTTTTTATATTAACCAATGTGACGGAATCGTCATACAAGAATAGAGAGTTTTAGAGAACCGCTTTTGCACATCCGATACGGTATACGATGGGCCCTCCGGTACGAACTGCGCATGCGCTACCGCGGAAGACTCGCGCATGCGCAGTGCGTACCGGGGGGCCCATCGTATACCGTATCGGACGTGCGAAAACGGTTCCTCAAACTCCCTAATGAAACAGACCACAGATAAAAACTCCCCAGCACGGAGTATTAGTAGATGTTCCCGACGAGTCCGATACTCCGCCGACGCCTTTTGCGCATGCATCGTTTCGTTATCGGAGATATCGGAACGATCTAATAAAGCTTTCCTCGGCTGATGCACGGTCGTATGCGACGAGTCTGCCTCTCGCATTCCGCTAGTTGTAAGAGTTACGTGAATGGGTTCCCAAACTACCCCTCGATGATCACTTTCTCGTTGGCTCTGCTTGATCACGTCAGACTTTCGCCATTTTTATTTCGAATGTTTACAACGGTGTTGAAAGAATCCCGAAATACAGTACAATTCGAAGAAGATAGTTGATTGCGCGTGGCGTATTTTTCTAAACATTATATTCCAAACAGATCCGCAATGTTTTGAGAATCGACACACACCCTGTTGCTATTAAATGGGACAGAGTATGCCTTACTAGCTTGGTGGCCACCGTTTCTTGTGTTAATCCACAAACCGTATATCTCGTTCTCGATTAGCAGAACCACCGTTTCTTCTCCTGGAAAAGACAGATCAGAAGGAAAAATAGAACAAAAACAGCATTGGCTGCTGATCAGGGCTGCCAGAACGGTTGGACTTGTTTGCTGTGCTGTCTGAGCTCCTTGATGTAACTCAAGTCACCTCCGCCGAATTCTGGTAACTACGAGGTGACTTCGTGTGCCTACATTACCTTTTGGAGGGGCGCCATCACTATGTTATGCATCAATAACGCAAAATGGCGGACGGCCGTTTAAAGTCACCGTTGCCAGACTGCCCACCTGTGATTGTAGAACGAAGATTAAAAACAAAACTCTCATAATTGTATTTTGAAAAATGTATTCATTTCTTTATTTATTTAGTTAGTTTTCTTCTTCTTCTTCTTCTTCTTCTTCTTCTTATTATTATTATTATTATTATTATTAGTATTATTATTAGTATTATTATTATTATTATTTAAGGCTTACGGGCATTAGAGAGGAGGATAGACAAAAAAATGAAGAAGTAGCTTGTTGAGGTTAAAGCAAAATAAGTTTGAACTCAACACAAAACGAAGTTTTTTGTTTTGTTTTTTTACCGATTTTTAAGCTGGCAATACAGACCTCTTTTTCTTTCAAGTTGTCTCGTTGAATAAATCGATTATTGTTATTAACGAGATCGCGGAGTTGTGCATAGATTTTAAAGAAGTAACGTACTTAGAGCGTACTTTTTTTTAAATATTTTATTAATGATACGCACCAAGTTAATCTCTGGATACATTTATTATTATAAACTCCGACTGTGCAATCTCTGGAGCGACGCTGTTCGAGCTTGTTTTACAAAGAGCTTCTCTCTCTCTCTCTCTCTCTCTCTCTCTCTCGTCTGTCTCTCTCTTTCATTATTTCTGTCTTTCCATTGTTGAAGTGTTTTTCTTTTTTATTTATGTTCATCCACACTAATAACGTTCTCTTCACTCAACGCAAGCAAAAAATAATAAAAAAAGTAAAAAGCTACAAGGAGGTTTAAAACACCAGTTGGAACGGATATCTCATTTGTTTCGTTGCTTTTGTTTGCGAGACCTCTTTCGTAAATTAATAAAACTTCGCAAAAGAAAAGAGAAAAAAAGTGGGTAATTTGATATTCAAATGATCTATGGTGTTTTGTCTTTGCCCCTTTCTTTCGAGCCAGAGTCTCTGGCTCGGCATGGTCGAGGAACAATGTCTTTTCGGCGACATACTCAATGAGTAATGACCATTATTAAATTTCGTAAAACTTTTTTTTAGATCCCTTTTTTGGCAAGTAATTTGTAAATGTACAACTTGAAACATTCGCCGTAGTAGTATACATCGACTTTTTCGACGTTAGTTCTTGTTCCGGCTTCCTCTGAGTTCGTCAACTCAGGTCCTAATAGGTTTACGCTCAAGAGTGAGATTAGCGCTTAAGCTAAGCCGAGTGTCGCATCCCAGTGCAATGCATTTAGCTCAGCCAAAACTGCATAGTACTGCACTCTATATTTCCTTTATATGCTCTCAGTCCCATATCATCACCGTCTTCAAAAGGGCCGGAACGTATTCGAGGATGTGTAACAAACAATATATGTTCGTGGTGATTAGTAACACATAAGAAATGGTACTCGCTTTCAATTGGACTAGGAATTCAAACAACAAAATATTTTAGCATTTGGGAAATCCGAGACTAATGAACAAAAATGAGGACGACACTCACAATTCTGTCCCCCTCCCCGTTCTTTTTCTTGCTTGGTTTTGGGTTTTTACGACGTTGAAAGTTTATCTTCTCGCTTAGTATCTTTAATGGTTATTTCTAAAAATATCTTTATAATTAACGCATTTTTTGGCGGCTTAGTTACTTGGGGTATTGTCTTTGCTGCGAACTCAACGCTTCTGCGGACATTTGATGTTCGTGTAGCTGCTTTACTGCGGAAGGCGGCTCAAAAATTTAGAAAGTTCTAGTTTTTTAAAATTATTATTATTAGTCGCTGGGCTAGTGTTTCACAGGTCCGGAACAAGGCATTCCTGTCACTCTAAGAAATGCCTGCGCGTAAACTTACCCGCAAAACATTTGAAGAGCCAATCTCTACGATCTACGAAATCAGCTCAGCGAAGATGAGGCGGAACATTCGTTTAGACCTCAAAATTAGGTCTGCGCTGTGGCATTACGCAATGCAACGCGTCGTGCTTGCATTGCGTAATGCCACAGCGCAGACTTAATTTTGAGGTCTAAACGGATGTTCCGCCTCATCATTCGCTGAGCTGATTTTGTAGATCGCAGAGATTGGCTCTTCGAGTGTTTTGCGGTCAAGCAGACTTACCGCAAAAGTTAGAGTTTATCCACAAGGTTCCACAAGGCCCGTTCCACAAGCACGACATTGTCACTGAGTTCAGCGAGCCACTGTCGTAATTGTAGGTTTGAATATAATCATTCTTGCTACATGTTTACCTAAAATCTCACATTTGAGCTTAAAAAAAAAAGAAACAGCGCACCTTTTTTTAATGTTTCCTGATCTCAATCACTCGCAATAAAATAATAAAAGAAGATACAAAAAAATGATGTGAAAGAAAAGAAAGTTGTTGCTTTTAAGACGTAGACTCGTCATTTTTGCAACACCCCGCTCTACCCGAAAGCGGGAATTTTGTTTCCGCTTCACCATGTCCCCGTGGAGCGTTGTCGCAGGCCACTCTCACGCGGAAAAAAAAAAAAAGAAAAAAGGGAGACGCCCGTGGGCGCCGCCATCTTGTTCGGCCATCCCGGCCGAACCAGAACCCAGAGCGAAAAAAAGAAAAAAGAAAAGAGGCAAAAAGAAAAACGGGTCAGGAAGGTCGATTCCATCCTTCCATCCCCGACCAGAGGAAGGAAGAAGCCCAAGAGCGAGACGCCAAATACTGGATACGCTCTCGGCCACGAAAGAGAGGGATTCGCCCCTCGCTCCTCCGCTCCGCCAGCTTCCTTCGAGAGAACGGCGGATCGATACAAGGCACTGCACACACGCACACGGGCACCACCGCATCTCAGGAACTGCCTTCCTCCTCTGCTCGGTTCCCTTCCCCGTTTACCCGCAGCGCTGACACCTTTATGAAAAGCAATAAAGCTCGCAGCACTGATTGCAAGGAGGTTCTCCTTGGCTGCCCAAACCCCTTCCCTCTACCCTTCCCATGTATGTGCGAGTGCATATAGTTTCCCTACGCTACACGGAGTCCATTGTTTCAAATCTCCTACAGTCGCACTGCCTTTTTCCCTCCCTCCTCCTTAATTTCACGAGCGTTCGTCTGGACGACGTGTCCTATAAACGCGGAAGTGAATATATCCGGATTTCTTTTTTTCTCTTTCTGCTTATGCAAGCGCTGACACCTATAAGAAATGCAATAACCTCTCTCTCTCTCAGCACTGATCGCTACACCATTCTGCTTTTTCTCTCGCCCTTCCCGCCTTACCCACGTCCTGTCCTAAGTATGGAGAGAGAGAGTGGTGTACCTTCTTCACGTTTCATGAACTCCAATGTTCCCAGTCTCTTATCATCCCTTCTTCCTTAATTTTGCTCCAATATGTCGTTCCTTGTGGAGATAGAGGTTCTGCGGAAAAAGATACTAAACCTGAGTGGGATTATACCTAAAGATCTCTCTCGTTGTTTTTTTTCTTTCTGTGTGTGTGTGTGTGTGGGGGGGGGGGGGGTTCTTCGGCGAAGCACAGTGTTGTGACTCAAAGCAGAAACCTGTATACTAAGCGGATTGCCACTATTATAACCGATGTTACTATAGTGGGCTGGACAGACGCACTTTCGGTCCGGGTTCGATCCCGGTCGAGGGAGTGCTACGCCGACTGCAGTTCGTGCTCTGCGCTTCCCGATTGCTTCGCGTCTGGAAGAGGAAGAACCGGGAACAGAAGATGGGAAGGTGCACGTGGGCTGATAAAATTAAAAGATAAAAATTAAAAAGCGCCGGAAAGGGAAAGAAATGGGCGTAGCACGGACAGGGTTGGTTCATTCCTCCAGTTCTTCGTCGATAAGGTTCGTTTCGGAGTTGACGCTTCTTTTCTTTGCCTCTATACCAGAAAGAGGGAGAGAGAAGGAATAATAATAGTCTTGGGCGGCGGCTCCTTCCGATTTTTGTCTCTAGTGTTTGCAATCATTTGTCGACAAAATTTATATTTGGTTCGTTTTTGTGCGTCTCGAAGTCGACGTCGATCGAGGGAATGGAAAAACGAAATTGGCGGAAGAATATTCGCTTCGTATTCTCTGGCATGTAATAACTTTGTGTGCCGGGGTTAGCAGTTGGGCACCCGGGTAAGACCCAGCGATAGACGCGTAGTGTTTTAATTAACTTTAACTTGCGTGCGCTTTCTTATGTGGAATTCGGGACTGTATGATTGTTTTGTTGTATAAAAATTAGGGCTGGGCAATTGATAGATTAACGTTCCGATTAATCGATTAAGGCTTTAATCGCGATCAAAATTTTTAACTGGTTAATCGGTTTTTTAATCGGTACTCAAAAGAGGTCCGTTCTCAGCCAGGTGCTATGAGCAAGGTTCAATTCTCGCGCTCGCGAAGCGTCACGTGTTCGAGGATATACATTACAGTTTTGCCGAGGCCAGACGAACAAGCCGGGCCCGCAATTGATCCCCGCCCGACCGTGAAACTTCACGTGTTGAGGATCTATTACACATCCTGCCCACTGCCCAGGCAAGACAAATAAGCAGAAAAACAAGTTGGGAAGCTAACAACGCCATGGTTACTTGTTCCAGTATTCGGCACGTAAAAATGGACGAGTTAACGAGTATGAAAGGCAATCTCGCTGGAAAGTTTGGGTTTAAAGTAAACTCCAGCGGTGAAGTTTTTAACTCGAAGGAAGTCCTCTGCATCATCTGCAAAAAGCCGTTTTCGTACAGTGGAAGCGTAAGTTTGGTTCAGTATCGCCTACGAGTGGATAGCACCCATGTAGCTGCAGCAAGGATCGTCCGCCAAAACGCAGACAACAATCAACGCCTTCTCATCGAGGTTCCTTTCTCTGAAAAAAAGAAGAAAGCATCGCCCAAGCTCTGACTTCTTGTCTTTCTGTCGGAGAATGTGGACAAACTTCTTTGTCTTCGGAGCTGTAGCAAAAATATGTGAGTCTCTGAATCGTTGAACTATATGTATCCTCAATTCTAAATGTCCTTCGCGCCGTGTAACAGAGAGTAAAATAAGTCTTCAAAGGCAAGACGAGTTGTTGCATTCTTTTTAATATATTATTTATAAAAATTAACGCAACCGATTAATCGATTAATTAATCGATTAAAGGGTGGCGATTAATCGGGTTAAAATTTTTAATCGACGCCCAGCCCTATGCGTAGGCGCGGGGTTCATGGCCGAATCGCCCTGTAACGGCTCCACGTAGCATAATGACCTCGTGTCAACCATTTTCGGCAAATAATTAGCAATCGTAGCTTTTATTGATAAAAGAAAACATCGGCAAGTCTGTTTTATTTTTTTATAACTTATCTCATTTAATAATTTATTTTGATATTTTATCTGATTGAATAATTTCAAGAGGTACCCAGCTGCTGTTGTAATGCCGAATGATATAAGTACATCTTTTTATATGTATCGAAGGAAATTAACTCGAGAGCCCCCATATTCACTATGGCCGCCGTCTAGTCGTTTTATACTAATTGACAATAATGTAGGCACAGATACACTGGTCTTATAGCTTTGTAAACCTACTGCGTATTGCATGATCACTTTTGAAAACGCCGAGTTGCAAATCAAGTTTTAATACAATAACAATTCGGTGCCCGCCTGACACTTGCGCTAGTGAAGGAAAGTGCCGCCATACCTTCCTGCATGAGCACCAACGCTCGGCCAAGCGGCGATGTGTAACAAGGTTCAACATCCGTCACACGGTCCATTGCCGACGGTCACACGGTTCGCTTTCGCTTATCGGCAACAATGAAATAAACGTGCCAGGGATCATTTCACTTGGATCAATATAAGCAGTGTCATTATAGAGGTGTTTTTCTTTTCTTCTTAGCTCATTTCGCGGATTTATTTAATTCGCTTTACGGTGACCGTGTGGAGAGTGTCGATGTGTTAAGTTTTATTGATCGAAAAATTCGACTGTCACACTTGCTGCGGGCTCTAAAAACAAAACTATACTTCGTTTCACCTTCCGTCCAGGCGCAGCGGATGCTACGAGGGAATGGGACCAATCAAGCAGCGTCAAAAGTGCAAATCCCTAGGCTTGTTCTGTTTATGATTGGTTCAGCGATGAAAAACACACAAAAACATTACGAACACCATGATGGTGCCCTTTTGACGCTGTCTGATTCGTCATATAATCTCGTAGCATCGGCTGCGTCTGGACGGAAAGTGAAACGAAGTATAGGTTTCAGATTTTTTCCCCTTTTTCTCCAGCTTTACATAAAGCGTTTTCTGAACTGTACGAAATAAAACATTTTCTTGACTCGAGCTTTACATCGTTTTCATGCTTGGCGTACAGCACTCTCAAAGCTACTGACGCGAGCGTTTGGCTTCATTAGTTTCATTTGCACGAAAGCGCGCGCATATCAAACGCCAAGTCAGTTAAGCCTGGTTCACACAGTTGCGTTTGACTGCGTTTGACTGCGTTGCTGCAGCGAGAAACCAGGACATCCCTGCTGCTTATATCGCGTGCCAAGATGATTCCTTGCATTGAATTCCACGCTTCACACGAAGCACATATGTGCCGGTGACTCGCTTTCGGTTCTCGACGCAACGCAATCAAACGCACTCAAACGCAAGTGTCTGAACCGGCCTTAACCCCGTCTCGTGCCAGCTCCTTTGGCAACGTTGTGCGCTATGCAGAGCTCAAGTTCGTCTGCGTTTTGCGCGGGGTTGTGGTGACGCCAGAACGCCGAGCTCTGATTGGCTCCGGTTGAAAGGGTAGTGGGTAGACCTCAATGCTAGCTGCCTTCACGTCTACCCACTATCCTTCCGATCGGAGCCAATCAGAGCTCAGCGTTTTTGGCGTCACCACAACCCCGCCGCAAAAAGCAGACGAACTTGCGTATCCGCATACGCGGTGACAACTTTATTATTATCAGGGAGTTGTAGTAGATCGTTTTTCTCCTCCGCTACGCTATCCGTGAAGAAAACGCCGCAGCTGCGCATGCGCGCCGCCAGCCTTGTCTGCATAGTTCAAGATCTTGTGGCGGATTACGGAGCGCTATCCGGGTGCTTAGCGGACTGCGGAGACGGTCTACTACAATTCCCTATTAATAGCGAGTTTTAGTAGACGGTGTTTCCCCTCCGCTAAGCTCCTCCGCTAGCCGGAACTCTACAGCCAAGGCCATCGGCGCGCAGGCGCAGTGGTAGTTTCTTCGTAGCGGAGGGCTAGTGGAGGGGAAACACGGTCTACTAAAACTCCCTATTATTAGGGAGTTTTCGTAGACCGCGTTTCCCCGTCCGCTAAGCCCTCCGCAACGAAGCAGCCGCTACTGCCGGCGCGCCGATGGCCTTGACTGTAGAGTTCCGGCTAACGTAGCTGGTTGCGGAACAGCGGAAACGATCTACGAAAACTCCCAATTATTATTAGTATGGCTAGCGTAGTTTTCGCATTGCTTCGAGACTACCGACGCGTCAAAACAACTTTCGCGAGCGCGTGACTTCGTTTGGCGTCTCCTTCACACGGAAGAGGTTTCGAATGAGACGCCAAACGAATCACCATATTCGCGCAGCGGTATACGAGGCTGCAGCATTGTTGAAGGTGTACGGTAGCCTCGACAACGTAACACGTACTATACTTACACGCATAGCTGAGTTCGTTACAACTGGGCGCGTGCTCCCTCCGCAAAGTGCAATCCAGACCGTAAGAATGATCTTTCTGGCAGACGATTCGTGGAAGCTCGTCCGAGCTGCGCGCACTAAACAACGCAAGCAACGTCCCGAAAAAAAAAATGGCGCCGTCGAGTTTCGTTTATCATTTTGTTGCAGTGTTTTATATCCACCGCGAGGCTCAGAACGGCAGGGAGGTCTTTCGGTTGTCTTTTCTTCGATAATGCTTCGGTGTCTTGTGAGTCTCGAGCGTGTACGCGCAGTCAAAGCACGACGGAAGGCAACAAGCGCGTACGGGAGGCCGTGCATCCGAGAGCAAATGCTTTGCCGTTTTCATCGTGTCGGTGGCTTGTAATGCACGTACCGAAGGCTACAGCGTTTCCAGGGTCAATCTGGTACCGTCAAATACACTAGTGCACAGCTCGTAAGTTTCTCCGCGCTGACGTCAAACGACAAAATGACAGACTGCCGTCATGTGAAAGCGTCCCGTTGACGCGAGGTTCCTTATTGAGGTCGGTGCGCTCGAGCCCTTGCTGGGACAATCGCAGTGTCTGCATGTGCAGCCGGCCTGATGCCGCCTCCGCGGCTGGCGCTCAGCCAGACAGGCAGTTGGCCAACAATGGAGGTCGTTGAAACTTCCGCACGCTCGGTGAAAAATAAATCTCTCTCCTTCTATCTTCCGTTGTCCTCTTCCTAGCAGACCGAGATGGACTGAATTCACCGTGTGGGGATCGCTTACCACGGGCGATTTGCTGTCTCGCTAACTTTAATGGGCGATGTGAACGACATCGGAGCTCCTATCGAACCGGAAGAACGAAACAAAAATGAAATCTGTCCTCCTCTTCGGTTTATGCAAAGATAAATGGAATTAATCTGTAGCTGTTATATTATTACGTCTTCGTTTCACGTGATTGTATTCCTGAAAGGAATAAGCGAAAAATGAGATTTACAATTTTAATTCTTCTCAGACGTTGAAGAGGTATATCCAATCGAAACGTGGGAGGCCCGGCTGAGTTTGCCGTGTTATTTCTTTTTTAGAGCGCAGCTCTTAGGCGCCCGTTTCTGGCTTGAGCGGCGTCGGCGTCGCCGTCGGCGTCGCCGTCGGCGTAACCGCGCGGTGCATGATGGGTAATTTTCCCCGCTAAATCTAGCGGAAAATTTTCCCCGCTAAATCTAGCGGAAAATTTTCCCCGCTAAATCTAGCGGAAAATTTTCCCCGCTAAATCTAGCGGAAAATTTTCCCCGCTAAATCTAGCGGGAAATTTTCCCCGCTAAATCTAGCGGAAAATTTTCCCCGCTAAATCTAGCGGAAAATTTTCCCCGCTAAATCTAGCGGAAAATTTTCCCCGCTAAATCTAGCGGAAAATTTTCCCCACTAAATCTAGCGGAAAATTTTCCCCGCTAAATCTAGCGGAAAATTTTCCCCGCTAGATCTAGCGGAAAATTTTCCCCGCTAGATCTAGCGGAAAATTTTCCCCGCTAAATCTAGCGGAAAATTTTCCCCACTAAATCTAGCGGGAAATTTTCCCCGCTAAATCTAGCGGAAAATTTTCCCCGCTACATCTAGCGGGAAACTTTCCCCGCTAAATCTAGCGGAAAATTTTCCCCGCTAAATTTAGCGGAATATTTTCCCCGCTACATCTAGCGGAAAATTTTCCCCGCTAAATTTAGCGGGGAAAATCCGCCCCCCCCTCCTCGAGGTCACGTGACCCCAGGCCACGTGACCCCCCCCCTCCCGAGGTCACGTGACCCCCCCCCCGTGCCTTCCCCTCCTCCTCAAGAGCTGCGCTCTAATTCGGCGTTACAGGGAGTTGTAAACGGCTTTAATTTTTTATGGTTTTTCTTAGAGGCATTTGATGCCGTCACCAAGGTTACAGAATATGCCATCGAAACTGCTTGCGCGTGCGCGCGCGTTCGAGTTTACACAGGCGGATACAACGTTTCCAAATCAAAATAAAACTATTAACTTTATGTTTTTCAAACCGAAGCGTTTCATATTTTCTCGAAAAGGAGGTGCGGCTTTGTTGATATCAGCTCACCTCACACAAACGAGCGGGTTGCCCACATCGAAGCACAAACCGTCGACATCATTCACCGCACATCCGCGGGCCACCTCATGTTTTATTTCCTTTGTCTTCTTCGTTGATCGCGTCATATAAGACACTCTGGTGGCGCATTGCCCTTTCTCAGCGAGCTAGGAACGAAAGCTACGGTCCTCCTGAGTTCTCCCGTAAATCAGAACGCTCCGTCCGTGCACCAGCACACATAGAAGCCGAGATGCAATGCCCCCCCCCCCCCCTTCCTTTTCTGCATTTGCAACCCAAATAGGAAGCAGCAGCGGTGTACCAATCGTCCTTCAGGGTTTAGATCGAATGCTGCAGCAGCAGACGATGGGCACTTTTGGAGGTCCATTCTCTTCGATGTCCGCGCAGGATGCGAGCGGTTGCCGCCTTCGTCGCTTCGAGTCATGAATAAATTCGGTGCGCCGTTCCACGTGAAGCGCCGAACAACGCGGTGCATTCTTCTTCCCTTCAATGCGGACCGCTGCATGTTCCGAGGAGGCCGACGAGGGCGCGTTTTGTAGGAGGGCGAAGCGTCGGAAAAAGTCGCTTTTGGCAGTCTCGCTTCTTCCTATAAGCGCGGGCTCAGAGTGCCCGAACGTCAGCGCTCCACAGTGAAAAAAGTGAGTTCACTTTCCTGCAGAGGACGGAGTCTGCAAATCACGGCGAGCAATAGAAGCATCCCAGCGAATGACACAGCTGATTATACAATTAGATCTATAAAAAAAAGTTTAATGTGCGCAGGGGCAATGGCTGCGTATACGTGAATGCGACAGTAGCGCATCGAAGTGAGAGGGTACCTATGACACATGCGCCCAGTTCCTCTGTTTCTTCCTCTTGTACCCAATCACAATCGTCACATCCCGGTTCGATGCGCTACAATCGTATACTCATGGGCTACGTGTATGTGGACGCGAGTAGCCCATCAAATTGAAAGGGAACCAATCGCATGCGCCCAGTTTGTCGGCCTCTTCCTCTAGCTACGGTCGCATCTATGTATCTTCGGCTATGTATCTGTGGCTAATAGTAATGAGCAAGGGAAAAGTCATGCTCATTGCCCCTGCGCACATCACACGTTTTTGGTCTGATCATATTTCCAGCTCCATTATTCCATGGGATGCTTCTACTGTTCGACGTGATTCGATGTCTCGTGTTTTGCAAAAAAATAAATTCGAAAACTTCCTTTTTTTTTTTTAGACTGCGGAGTCTGTAAACATTTCTTGCGCTTATCACACATGCGGAAAATGTCGAGTCAGTGGGCTTTGAACGCATGTGCGTCTTATTCCTCTGAAGGGGTAAATACCGGTTTCGTTGGAGCCGACGCATCTGTTGCCATAGCAACCCTCGTACTCGATCGGACTCAACGCAAGTGTGAATCGCCCTTTACCGCTCATTCACACTGGAAGCGAATCCGCGTTCGCAAAGCGGTTGCGAAAACATCAAGTGCGCGTGCAATTGTACTGGATCTTTATACAACCGCGTTCGCAACCGCTTTGCGAACGCGGATCCGCTTCCAGTGTGAATGAGCGGTTAGACAACAGTCTAAGAAGTCTGGAGCGTCTGCTGTCCCGCAAAGCACTGTGGTGAGCCAATGGCCGCAATCTACGAAGGTCGCTCGGCGAATGATGGGACTGATAATGTGCTTAAATGTAAAAACAAGAAAAAAAAAGTCTGCTTTGTGACACTGAGCATGACAGTGCTCAGGTTTGTTTTAGTTTTTCTTGTTAGGTTTAAACACATTATCAGCCCCGTCATTCACGGAACGACGTCCGTAGATTGCGGCCATTGGCTTACCCAGGTGTTTTTTCGGGAGAGCTGACGCTCCAGATTTCTTATAGAGTGAAATCTTACAGCTCGCGGAAGGCAATTAATGGAATGATCTACAGCGGATTATGAATTAAGGAAGCAGTCAATCATGATTTCATTTTTTTTATTTGTTGTTTTTTGGGGCCCGAAGGGAATATATCTATCAATTAATCCCCATCCTCCTACACTTTAAGGAATTCCTGTGCGTCTACTTACCCGCAAAACACTCGAAGAGCCAATCTCTGTGGTCTACGAAATCAACTCAGCGAATGATGAGGCGGAACATCCGTTTAGACCTCAACATGAAATCTGGGCTGTGGCATTGCGCAATGCAAAGCGTCATGCTTGCATTGCGTAATGCCACAGCCCAGACTTCATGTTGAGGTCTAAACAGATGTTCCGCCTCATCATTCGCTGAGCTGATTTCGTAGATCGCACAGATTGGCTCTTCAGGTATTTTGCGGGTGAGTAGACGCGCAAGCCTTTCTCATACTTCGACGGCATCAACCGGGGAATAAAAACAGAATCACCCCGACCCCGCTTTTGTCAACTCTTGTTAGTCGCTTTGTGATTGGTTTTCAAGTTCTCATCAGATAATGGTGTCATGTCATCACCCGTCGAATGGTAATTAGACGTCTTTGCCACGCTTAATGTCCTACTTGAGTTCTCATAATCGAATCTACTTAGCTATCCATGGTCGGCGTGTCTTATGCTGTCTGGTAGGAAGGAAGGAGGAAAATGGAAGGCACACTTTTTCGTTAAATTACCCGAGCATTAAGGAGCACGCCGCGGGTTCAGTAGTAAGCGCTGCAACGCTGCACATGCTGGCGTGCTACAGCATAGCCTCCTATATAGTGACAAGGCCTGGCAGATCGCCACGACAAGCGGCCGCCGAAATGGAAAAGGTAGAGCGGCAGACAGCGGATGAGAGGAGAGCCACGTGACTGGCGCCCCGCTGCGGCGAGACGCCGAAACACACTTCTCCCGAACCAACAAGTGTGTTTCGGGTCCTCGCCGCTGCAAAAGCTGTGTGCTGACTTCCAGATTCCCCCATGGGTTCCCCGAGAAATGGCTCTTTGATGCTCTGTGCTACCAGATCCTCGCGCCCTAAATCTGCGACCGTGCACTTTATAGCTCCGTCGTCGAACTGCCAGGCTTTGTTAGTATAGAGGGGTCTATTGGCGACGTGCGTGACCGAAAGCGTCGCTGTGGTCGGCCTTCCACGATTGGCCGAACGCTGACTATGACGTCGGAAAGCGGATTTATCATCGACGGAAATAAGAGGAATGAAAGAACTTTAATTTTGACGGTGTTGGTAGTGTTCCATTGAGGCGCAATGATTTCAAGCTTCCACCATGCTATTTACAAACACCATCGAACTTGTTGTTTGCAAAGTAATGACGTCACAAGGGGGAACCATAGGAGGGCGCCACCAAAACATCTCGCCGCTAATTGCTACAGCAACTTTTCAAAAGCAAAAGTCTAAAACAAATGCCACTTGGCACGTGCGTTCATCAACGTGTTATTTTAGTCATTTAGTTTCAATCTTTTGTACTGGTAAGACGAGTGCGTGCAACACGCGCATCTGCGTTCTATAGTATTTCCTTGGTGCTTGGGTCATTTAGCAAAATAACTCCAACTGCAAAAGCGCTGTGTTTTTTTGTTTTTTTTTACCTTATATGTTTTGTGTAGATATATGGAGCGAGCGACTTGCCGTATAAATTGATTTCTGAGCTTGACCAGCTGACACTTCTGCGATTACTTAATCAGCCAGCGCCGGAAAAAGAGAGTCGTGTGTTTCCGCTCAAGAAGATAGCTGCGTCCTGTCCTGTGCCCCCGCCACAGCAGCCGAGCTGTCCTGGCTCGCTGACAGATATTACACCGAAGCTGACAGAAGAATTTATTTGGCCAATTAGCAACTACTCGTATTCCGAAGTTTCGACTAAGTGCACAAAAAAAAATATAGGCCGCGGTTTCCGTGTTTCGTTTCAGGAAGTAAGATAAGCAAAAATGTAAAGAACGGGACACACCTAAAAAGCAAAAACTGAAACAGCGCACGCACACCCAGGTCGCTTCTCTCGTCCGGTCGGAGAACTCGGAGTTTTCCTGAAGTTACAGACGAGGCCGTCTACCACCACTCCACGAGGCTTCAATATCTCAAGAATCCACCCCACGTACCACCGTCTCGCCTCTGCCGCCAGCAACAGCAGGAGACACGCCATCTCCTGTTACCAACCCCACACAGCTCTCCTCCTCTCCACCGCTCCCTCACCACCCCGTACTCCCCCGAGACTCGAAGGGACGTCTGCCCCCGTCCCCCAAAACACAACACAACCATAACAACATTGCACAGCCAAAACGAACGCTACTTCCCTTGGCGACCGGGAACCGACGGCAAGGTCTGCTGGGGAGGAAGCAACAACAGCTGGCTTCCTCTCTAAGCCCATTTCACCTCCAAGTGAACCACGACGGACGCCGCGAGCCAATCACAGCACCGGAGGTCACGTGACTCGTCCCTACACACTTTCCCCACGTCTCTGTGTCTGATCACAATGTCACGTGACACTTTCCGGTCACTGGATTGGCAGGACGTGCCGGCTGCCGTCCAGCACGGTCTACCCGGAGCCGAGAACGGGGAGTTCCCGCTGCGATTGCCAAGTTCCTACCAACCCGCCATTTTCCCCGTCCGTCCATTCAATCTTCGGCGGCAGGAAAATAAAACGAGGACAAGAGCGTGTCTGTCGTGCCTGCGCGTGCGCGCACCTCTCGGGAGGGAGTCGTGGGGTGTGTGTGCCCTGTCCGAATGGCCGCGGCGGGAGGCGGTCTTTCCCCACCAGGTCTCCGCTCTCGCACCTCGTCGCTAAAAGCGTCTTCCAGCTGGCAATGCCCTCTTCTCATTCTCTGGCTGTGAGAGAGTAGTAGGGTAGTGGAAGAAGCACACCTGGCTCGCTTCCACGCCTCTGGCGCGGAGGTTATTGTTGTTCTACATTTGCGAATTGGCCGTGTTGTTGATTCGACATTTATGCAGCCAGCTGAAAGAGACGTCCCTTGCTAATGAGACCCGTCCTGACAGGGGAGCGTCGTATACGCATATACTCGTCGACGCTGTATTGCGCGCTTTTAGTGCTTCGACGCCGGTCCGACTGGAGGGAGATGAACGAAATAAAACTCACGAATAACTATGAAGACTCTATACTTGTCTTCACCATCGCTAAACAATATAATTCACTTCTAATTATTTATGTTTTGCTTCTAGTATGCTTTGGTTAAGCTGAAAGATTGCATCTCAGAACGTAAATGAACGCGACCGGCTCCACCAGATCGTTCCTGTAGAGCAAATCAAGCAAAGTCGGAAGGGTATCGTCACGGCACTGATCGTCTTCGCGCATTTGCTATCGTGGGTTGAACCAATCAGGCACAGTGATTGCAAAAGAACTTGTTGTTGGGCTAGTTGGTGTTGACTGTATTGAACCATGGTTGAAAGCGCTAAAAGACGTACACAAGATAGAAGACAAACACGGGCGCTACTCACAACTGTATTGGAAAAAAGATGGAAGTACATGTATATATATCTGATACACTTATCGTCACACAGGCTACACATGCGCGAGATACAAGAGCATAAACCCGTTTACATATATTTATCGAAAAAACGAATCTCAGCATTATACAGTGCTATTGACGTGTCGCTGACGCACTGGGGTCCCCTCTTCTTGATCAAATATGCCTCTTGCAATTCGCGTGCTCTTTGAATTCTGCTTCTACCGAGAATCTTGGTAGCGCCGAAGCGTGGCTCGCATTGGCAGGCCCTACAGTGCGCGGGCAAATGTGCCCCGTCATTTGTCTTTAAATTTTGTGCGTGCTCTCTTAAACGGTCATTCGTGCATCTTCCTGCCTAGAGTCAGTTATCAAGAAGTCGTGTGCTCACCGCATGCAGGCCAGCTTCCACAACCAATTGACTAGACTATTGTCAGCGGGCTTCCCTCAAACGGTCTTGACGAGTGTGGCAGAGGCCACCCTACAGAAAGTAAAAGGTCACACAACCAGGAAAGTGACGCAGTCGGCACTGAGCAATATGAGGCCAGAGGTTGTTCCATATGTACACAAAATGGCGCACAACCTCAAGAAGGTTGCGAACAGGTACGGAGTACCTCTCGTGTTTTCAGCGCCAAAGAAACTCGGCCTGCCTAGAGTCAGTTATCAAGAAGTCGTGTGCTCACCGCATGCAGGCCAGCTTCCACAACCAATTGACTAGACTATTGTCAGCGGGCTTCCCTCAAACGGTCTTGACGAGTGTGGCAGAGGCCACCCTACAGAAAGTAAAAGGTCACACAACCAGGAAAGTGACGCAGTCGGCACTGAGCAATATGAGGCCAGAGGTTGTTCCATATGTACACAAAATGGCGCACAACCTCAAGAAGGTTGCGAACAGGTACGGAGTACCTCTCGTGTTTTCAGCGCCAAAGAAACTCGGCCAACTTTTGCCTTCGAATTGCTAAAGAAAGCAGGAACGAGCGAGGATGTGGCACGAAGCACGCCAGGCCGTACATCGAATGCGTCACAGGGGTCGTGTATGAGATCCCCCTAACGTGTGGAAAATCTTACGTTGGACAAACGGGAAGATGCACAAATGACCGTTTAAGAGAGCACGCACAAAATTTAAAGACAAATGACGGGGCACATTTGCCCGCGCACTGTAGGACCTGCCAATGCGAGCCACACTTCGGCGATACCAAGATTCTCGGTAGAAGCAGAATTCAAAGAGCACGCGAATTGCAAGAGGCATATTTTATCAAGAAGAGGGGACCCCAGTGCGTCAGCGACACGTCAATAGCACTGTATAATGCTGAGATTCGTTTTTTCGATAAATATATGTAAACGGGTTTATGCTCTTGTATCTCGCGCATGTGTAGCCTGTGTGACGATAAGTGTATCAGATATATATACATGTACTTCCATCTTTTTCCAATACAGTTGTGAGTAGCGCCCGTGTTTGTCTTCTATCTTGTGTACGTCTTTTAGCGCTTTTAACCATGGTTCAATACAGTGATTGCGCCGTGATCTTTGCGCTCTTGTTTTGTTTTTGTTTCTTAAATGCGTAATTGGTTTAGCCGGTGACATAGCAAACGCATAAAGACGATGTAGTACCGTGAGAATGCACTTTTTGGGCTGCTTGATTGGCTTTTAAGTTCGTCTGCTTCTTGCATAGGGGTTGCGATGATGTCAGAACGAAAAACACTTATTGGCCGATTGAAAAAAAATGGTGGGTAGATTTTAAGGCATTTAACACTACCCACTATCCTTCCAATCAAAGCCAATCAGAACTCGGCGTCAATCTGACGTCACCGCCACCCCTGCGTAAGAAGCAGCCGAACTTGCTCTCCGCATATAGGGTCGGCTGCGCTAGAACTTGGCGTGAAATGGAGTATAGATGCTATATAACTGTACAGTTCGTGTATACGTTGCCTGGTGCGAGAGAATTTGTATCCAAAATAATCATCACGAAAGAAGGTAATGTAACGCGTGACATCTGTCACGTGAAATGTTCCCGAGTGATATGCGGTTGCAATTATGTCTCAGTATATATGATCGAACGGAGCGCGGCTCGTCGCGTCCGCGCTGGCGGCTGGCTGCCCTGCGCGTTGTTTGTGCCGTATACGGCGATAGTTATTGACGGTGGTAAACTGATGGATGAGTCCCGCGCTCGTAAAAAAAGGAAAACGGTGTGCGATTAGAAACACGGCGTTTCAGGAAGCGTCCCACAAAGTGTAGATGTTTCTGAGACGACGTATTTTTTGAGGCTGGAATAGTGTCACAAAAAGTACGCTGACCGACGCACGAATAAAAGAGGAGACCTGTTGTTCCCTGCTTCGTTTGCGGCTGTACATTTTCTTTTATTTATATATAGAATCTCTGTAGGGCAGGGATTAAATGAGAAAAAAATGCCTCCAAAAATTGTAACGGAAGTATAATGCAGAAATGTAGTGGAAGTGCAACTCAAATCTGTGACGTAAAAGTGTAGCACCCGAATTTTCTCGCAAAATTTTGGGGGTTAGTTAAATGTGACGGCCATGTGACCAGGTGACCAAAGCACGTGGCGCAAGGCGGCGAACTTAGCGGACGGTGTTCACGGAACCTCATCAGCGTGACAGTCGTCAAGGGACACCATCACGTGACATCTTGACGTCACGTGTCATCATCACGTGACTTGATGTCAAGTTGTGGTGTTACGTGAAGCCAAGTCATGCGTCACTCACTTAAGTCAGGTGACACCGTGTTCACGCAACACCACCTATCTATTGCATCTGGGTGGAGTTGGCATGTATCACGCTAACGGTACGTATCTCGCAACCCGGTGCGTAGTACGCGCCTCCCAACTTTATCCCTAGGATTAAGATGCATTGATATTTCATTCATTTATTTAAGCACCGTCCGTTTTCACTTGAAGGCTATTACACCGATCCGCACAAAAATGTGGGTTTCACAATTGAGCGTTGCGCGAAAACGGGCAGTTGTAGCTCGTTTAAAACAACCTCTATAGCGAGCAAAAAAGAGAAAGAGAGAGAGAGAGAGAAAGAAAGAAAGAAAGAGAGGAGGGGGGGAGAGAGATGAAAGCGAGTTTTAGTAGGTCCTTCCGATGACTCCGATAACGATAGCCGATACTCCACCAATGATTTGCGCATGCATGATATCGTTATCAGGTATGGTTATCGGATGTATCGGAACGGTCTACAAAATCTTTCTAAAAAATTAAATACGGACGCTAAAAAAAAAGAATGAAAAGGTTCGCCAGCCAATTCGTTTTAACGTGTGCGACGAACCGAGCTCAATTTCTGTCCGGCAGCAACATCAATCACGTCGCGTCGATGATCCTATATCTGGATATCCGAATAGCGTGCGATCGACTTCGTGAAACCCTGACCTTGCGCCTCATCCGCCAAAACTATAGATACGTGACGAGGAAAGAGGTACGAGACAGCGCAAAAGGGCGTATATTTCGAGCGGCACTTCGATCGGTTCCGAGTAGACAAAAAAAAAATAGCGCAGCCGCCCTCGTGGTGGATCCATGTGATGAGCGCGCCCATCGACCTTGTGCAGCGAATGTCGGGGCTTGGTTCAGGTTCCGATCGATTCGCCACTTCGGACGGTGGCCAAGGGATCGCTTCCGTTGCATGCCAAATTGCCGTTCCGAAAAGGAGAAAAAGAAATGGAGCAGGGTCACTCGAGTTTGCCGTGACACCTTTTATGCCTCTACAAAATGTCCATGTAGAAGTGCTTTCTTCCGTCAGAGGTTCGGAATGAAAATGTAAGATGGCGGAAGGGAAGGGCATCTCGTTATGGCCTGCTATGAAAACGCGTGCAGTAATTTCTATAAAGGCTCGTTATTGTTGTTGTTGTTTTTTCTCACTGTTAAGGCCCGTTCACACTCTTGCGACCGAGTTCGACCGAGAGAGACCAGACCGGTTTTTAATCCTTTTGCGACTTCTTAGGACCGGATGCGCTGCCGGCTGAGCTGGTCCTAAGAGATCGCAAGAGGCTTAAAAACCGGTTTGGTCTCTCTCGGTCGAACTCGGTCGCAAGAGTGTGAACGGGCCTTTACACGAACACAAAGAAATGGAGGAGCAGGTATGTTCGTTACCAATTATTATAATCGAACAAGCGTATTTTATTTTACTATTACATTGTTAGGACCACATTAGCGATCTCACAAACGCACGCGGATACGATGTTTCGCCATGTCCTCCCCAAACATTTTGTTGCAGTCTCCTATTCTCATCGTTATGCGCGCTATGAGTGACACTTCACTCGGCAAATTAGTCGCTTTTTTTTTTCTTGTTACGGGGGACACCGGAATTAGCCGTGACTGTTTGTTTTCCCATGGCTATAATAGTAGCTCTTTTTTTACATATAAAAGGTAGTTGCGAGAGCGATTTTATCTGTCTACTTTCTCACTTTCTTATCGCTGTGTTTTTTGGCACCTACCTACTTGATCATGATCGCGCATCAAAGTTTAAGCACAGTTATAGTGCCGAGCGTTCCCAAAGAAAATAGGGAGTTTTCGTAAAGCGTTTTCACCGCCCCGCAACGCTCTCCGCAGCCCGCTACGATACCTGGAACTCTACAGTCAAGGCTATCGGCGCGCATGCGCAGCAGCGGCTCCTTCGTTGCGGAGGACTTAGCGGAGGGAGAAACGCGGTCTACGAAACCTCCTAATGCCTTTCTTTTACCAGCTGTTTTTCCCGCCGATACTATTCTTGCGTGGAACAACCTCCCCGAATCAATTGTTTCCGTTTCTAATCCTGACCTTCACCACCAAGAGCCACCACAATGCGTGGTATAATTAAGTTCTTCTATTTTAATGTTTATGTTAGTATTTTATGTACGTTTGGTTTTATGGTACACTCTGATTTAACGTCTTCGGGCCTTTAACGTTTGTAATAAATCAATAGGTAACTATGGTTCCACGCCCACAGGAGTGGAACTTTAACTTCCTGCCCCTACTAAATCGAAGGTTCAAATTCCGACCCCCATCGGTTGAAAAGTATTCTGCGATTCGGCGACGTATGTGGTTTAGAGTCCGGTAAAGGGACTGACCGCACCGGTCATCATTTTAAAGGAAGTAATTTACGTTCCGCAATTTAATTAGTATCCTGTCAGTAGTGGAATGTCTGGTCTCGTTTCCTTGCAGCGTCGCCGCAGTGGGAATCTCCGCCCCGCGACGTGTCGGCGGCGCTGGACGGCCCGGCATCCCTGGACTGCCTGGCGGTCGGCTACCCGACGCCCACCGTGCGCTGGGCCAAAGAAGAGCCCCGTGAGTTTTCTTTCACGTAGAGTGACTAAGTAACGCTTTGGAGTAAAGGCACTGCAGCCACATTGGTGCTCAAGATCTCTCACGTAGAGTCACTCGGTGTGCTAGGCTTTAGAGTTAGAACACTGCAGCCATATTTGTGCTCAAGACCTTTCACGTAAGAGTCACCGAGAGTGAGTAAGCTACGCTTTAGAGTGACGACACAGCAGCCGTATACTGGATGGATGGATGGACCGATGGATGATGACGGCTGTGCCCTTTATAGCGGTAATAGCTTGCGCCACCTAGATGGAAAAAAATGTGATTTTTTTCTTTAGTTTTTTTAAGCCAACTTTTCTTCTCCTCGGCATTTTTGTAACTATGAGCAGGCAGTGTAAGATATCGCCAGAATTACCTTCGGGAGATTGGGGAAAAAAAAACTTTTATATAAAAACGCATAGGAAAACTACTAATAGAATCAATGTTGCCGTTTGTCACCGGCTTTTGCCAACGTATCGGGCGATAGATAGTCCGCACCCGTAGATAGTCCGCACGGCGTAAAATGTCAAGTCTTAGACATGCAAATTGCGTAGTAAACCGAAGACAAAGGAATAATAATAAAACGTACAGAACAACGAGTAGTCCGCGGACTAAAGCTCCGAAGAGTACGGCGGTAGGCGTTCAGTTCCAAAATAGGCGCTTTAAGACCCTTGAAAAGAAGTTTTGTACAAAGTTGTTTTGGAACCCTCGCTTATATCATCCCCTTTTTTTTTACTCGGAAGGGAGAGGGCTGTCCTGTGATGAGTGGACCCCACGCTCCTGGGGTGAGCCATTTCAAACAAAATAAATGCACGACACCGAACAAAGTGGCAAAAGTACGATAGCCTGCGAATTGAAGTATTTTATTTAAATAACTAGAATAAAACAATTAAATCGATGCAGCCTAGTCTAGAAGGGCGGATGCGAGACTTGTCTTACTAGTGCTACAATTACCAGTAAAAAAAAAAGAATAATAATACAAAAGAAGAACAGTGACGATGACGATTGGAAGAAGCCTAACAAAGGAAAATGCCCCTTTGACATTATAGTCCAGAAATTAGAATGAACTGAGTAACACAGATTGACGTTTTATATCCTATATCGCAGGATCCTAGCGGATGTCTGATTTAGTTAGACAGTGATCAGGTCATCGATGCTTCTTTCGCGGGCAACAGAATTCGCTTATCGTGAACTCCCCCAGAGTATGTGGTGGGCCTTGTAATAAGAGCGCCTGTAAAACAATCAAATACCTTCGCCAGGTCGATCGCACCTACAGTCATACACAGATCCTGTAACAACCATTTTGACCGGAAGGGAGTGCCGAAATTCGAACGCGGAACGGGTGATTTTCCTAATGAGCCTCCTCGACTTCCGGCACCGAGCGGCTCCTATATCATTCGGATGTCTTTCTCTCACTTATTTACACTTCGGGTGGTGTGTGCGAGTGTTTGTGTCGGTGTGTTTGTGTGTTGTGTGCTTGTGTACGCGAGTGTGTGTGTACGTGCGTGTGTGCGCGCGTGTTTGTGTGTGTGTCTACGTGTGCGTGCGTTTCCCCCGACCCGCACTCCCCTAATGTGAGCGACAACAACATCAGCCGGGGTTCTCTGCTCGCCGGCTGCATTATACAGCCAGCGGGTTCCGCAATTACGAGATGGAACAGCGGTGCAGCGTTCCGAGCAAGCTTACGCCAGCAGAACGAATCGCGTTCGGGCGGGAAGTCGCGATAACGTCCACAGCAGGTCGACCAATCTTTAGGAAGCAGCGTAAAAAAGAAGAAAAATAAAAAGAGAAACGCTTGTAAAAATTGACAAAAGCAAATCAGGAATTGTGGAATTGTCTAAACACCAACTCACTGTTTTTATAAACGAGTGCGTGCGCACTTCGACTACACATAAATTCGTAGAAAAAAAAGAAAAGAAACAAAAAGGAGAGAGAAAGAGAGGCATTTGCGCGTGCGCCGTTCCGACGTGATATCAGAAGCAGGAGTCGGCGCCCAAGGGCGAAAGCCTGCGTGCGGGCACCGCAAGATATAGCAACCTCTTTTGGTTAAAAATAAATAACAATGGGACTTAGCTACTTGCGCAGTCCAAGTCAGAAGCCGGCGTTGTGTATACAAAACGCGACTTTACAAGACCATGACGCTCTTGCGAAGTCATGACCGTTCGTGCAAGTTATGAACTCCTTTCTCACGGGACAGTCAGGGATGTCAGTGACTGGTATAAGGGGACGTTTCGAGTCACACCGGCGTTTTGTACGTATACCATTGGTACCAAAAACGATGACTTTGACTGATGTCCCGGTACCTTTGCAGCATGACATCGTTGACGCCGACGTTAGACTCGGACACAGTTACGAAAGTTGCTCGGGTTTAGTCACATTGTCGTTGATGAGGAATCTGAAATAATCGTGTTTGCTGACCGGGTTTGCTACTCAAGCTTCCAATGTCGCAGTGACAAGAAGAAAATAAAAAAAGGAGAAAGCACATTGCGATTTAACGATGGAACAAACCGGGAATGATTGCATAAAGAAACAGCTATTACAATAACTGGCGCCGACCACCGGTCAGGCAATACAACAGGGCTAGAAACTGCGCGCTCGGACAATTGCATTCCTCCATCGCAAGCCGCAGCGTCCGCCGCGCGAGCTTTTCATTGTTCCGGCAGCCGAGGAAAACGGTACAGGAGGACAAGAATCGCGCAGCGCTTCGAAAGCTCTCCATAAATCAAGCCCTTGCCTGCTGCGAGCAATTGCTTTTGGGGCGGGCCCCTGCCAGGCACCCCGAGGGGCAATTTAGCTCGCTCGTGCCCGCCAAACGGCGGACCCGAAGCCGAAGCCAGAGCCAAAGCCGGAGCCGGAACCGGCAGCATCGCGCGGCTTCCAAAAGTGGCCGACGTCTTTTCGCGATCGGAGATGGAGGTGGGCCTACCGTTTCGAAGCTTCCACCCCTCTTTCTACGCCACTTTCCTCGCATTCTTTTTCTTCGCAAATCGAATAAGGGATGCAAACGTTACAGGGTCGTTTTTCGTTTGTTTTTAGTGCAGTATGGAGGCAGGAAAATAAAGCGGGAAATTGATTTCCCTCGTGTATTGAATAGCCGTTGACGGCAGGCTGTGGCGAGGAACTGTCACGGCTTGTCAAATTCGAAACCCAGCGTTGTTTCGCTTTTTTATTTGAGTTTTGTTTGTTTGCTGGATTTCCGCGTGAGCTTGTATATTTCTTTGTTTTTTTAACGAAATGCGAAGTAAAAGACGAGCTTGAGAATCAAACTTTTCTTTAGGACAAGAGAGGTTATCCCGTCGGCAGCAAATTGAAGCTCTCTTGGGATGCCACTTTTACTTATTGGAGCGAAGAGGCTTTTACGGTAAATACATGGCTTGCATTAACGTCACATCAGTGGCCATTGTGGTGGCCTTGCTGCTGAGCGCGTATCTTTTTGCAGCGTACATTTCGCTCCCCCGAATTTGTTTTTCTAGACAATAACAAGTAGGAATGACCACCAGCATGATGTGATGACGTCACCACCCAAGTCATGTATGCACCAATTCGCGGCTTTCACATCGCCGCCGCTGCAGTGCTGCTGCTCTCGGCACAGCGCGTGCGCAGACGCTTGACTTCACGGGAATCTGGTGTCTGCGCACGCAGACAGTGCCACACGGGCAAACGCTGACTGTTTATAAACAGCGTGCCGGTTTGGAAACAGCGGATGAGCTAAAGACGTAAGGGTCATATCAGATGGCTTCGATTAAAGAACGTCGTGTCAGTCTCATCTCTTCGGTCTATACGCAGTGTCCGAAGACGGCGAGACGGACTTGCGGCCGGTGTCCCTGGTGGGCGCCAGGGTGTCGCAGCTGTCCAACGGGACGCTCTTCATCCGGGAAGTTCGCAAGGAGGACGCCGGGAACTACCACTGTACCGTGTCCAATGGCCTGGGCCAGGACCTCCACAAGCTCGTCACTCTGTCCCTCCACGGTGAGTGTGCGGTCCTCTCCTCTGGCGTGTATACCCTTACGATACAAGCACGCAGACCTCGCTCTCTTGACGGAGCGAGAAACTGTTACCCGCATGGAATCGCTAAGGGTGCGCTGCATTTGAACTCGTGGTCTCAGGTGTTCTGCATACATAGCCGCATTTGTCAGAAGCCTAGGTGGAGCGCAAATTCGTCTGCTTCTTCAACAAAGGTTGCGGTGACATCAGAACGCCGAGCTCTGATTGGCTCCGATTGGAAGGATAGTGGGTAGACCCCAATGCAGGTTTACCCATTATCCCTCTATCACAGCCAATCAGAGCTCGGCGTTCTGACGTCCCTGTAACACCTGCAAAGGAAGCAGACGAACTTGCGCTCTGCATACAATATTGAGCGGCATCAGCATGGTTTGCTTACGAGAGTATATATGGAGCCACGGCCAGGGCCTTGTAAGTATCCTAGCAAGATACATCATACAAACCTAATGCGTCGCTCATGTCGGGAACGATCACCGCATGCTATATTTGATTTGTATAGATTGTGCATTCTTGTGTCATTTGTTGTTGTTGTTGTTGTTGTTGTTGTTAATGATATACCCGGGTAAGGCGGCACCTAATGGTACGCTTTACATCGACGTCGCGTATCAGGACGCAAATAAGATCAGTGTCTTTGTCAATTTGCTTCCCTTCCCTTTTTTTTTTGTAAAAAGGACTTGCTTTGCGGAAACAACGGGGATGCTGTATAAATTTACCGGTATCCACTTATTATGCTTATTGACATTTTCCAAAGAGAAAGAAAGAGAGAGAGAGAGGGAGAGACGGGAAAGGGGTTGTGCATAGTGCGAGCACTTCGACACTCCGTGCCCTCAATATCGATCGTTGGTGATCTCACCGCATTATTCTGCTGGCAACCTGTCTCCGTTATGGAGGACGCGTTTTATAGTTCCCGACCTTGATATACCACTGCAACGAAGCTTGCACAAAGGACTCTGAGCTTCATTTATGCAGGCGAGCTGGTTCGAGCGCATAATGAAACATACAACAGAACTGAGGTAAACAAGGAGAGGGGGAAGGAGGTGGGGGAGGGGAGGAACGGGGCCCTGAAAACCCCTGTTCCGCTGGGCATGTCCGACTGTCTTCCTGCGTTGTCTTCGCTCACTCCAGTGTCGAGTTCTAGTTTGACTTCATGGCACAACTGACTCGTAAGCACGTTCGTACGCCACTTCGGTCGTCAGGTGCCTTTTTCGTTGTACTTTATTCTTAATCTGAACTAGTCGACAGCCATTTGTAAAAAAACACGCTCCCAGCACTGGCGAAAAAAATAATAATGAAAGCGGTCGCTTCTACTCAAGTGCACCACCCACGACGCTCCGAAAAACGCGCCGTGAGAGGCCAGACCCCAGACACTCGTGCCAGTCTTCTCTTCACCCCGGTGCTCGATTCACTTGCCCAACCTCTACGACAGCGGCCGGAAGTGGTTGTGAAACGCGCGCCGATTCATAAGTAGCAGCACACGTTCGGGCAGCGCGGCTGGCGGCGGAACGCTCCCTCACCGACGTTGACGGACTGGCAACCTGCCCCTGGACAGGCTCCAAGGATGCGCTCCCCTTTCCTGCCGTCTCTCAGTTCCGGAGAAGGACAGCGGGGGCAGGGACTCGGATGAAGATGCGGAGGTGTCTGCTCAGCTTCTAGCAGACTCGTGTTAGCTACAGAGTCACGGTGGAAGAAAAGAGAGGTTTTTAAACGGTGCCGCCTCGCCACAGAACAAGTGTAACCCCGAGTGACATCACTTCCTGTCGGCACAACGGTTGTGCGCCGACAACAAACGAAGGCAATGATGTCTGTCCAGGCCTTAGAGTTATTATAATGTACGCTAGAGGTTCAACTCGCGCTAGTGTGCTGTCACAAAGTGAAGCAGACAGCAACCAGTTGAAATTTACTTCCGGTAACGCATTTTTATGGGAAAAAGTGTGTGTTTTTCCTTCTTGCGCTCGATTATAAGAGCAAATATCCCGAATAATTCGTACGCACTAGGTAGCTTGGAACATTTTTCAGTCAGGCAGACGAAATAATTGGTCAGTTACGGCGTATTTCTTTCCAGTTCATTGCATTAAAATCGTTGCTAAAACGGCTTCGCACATGTCTTTATGTGCACTGTCGGACACTGTTAGCGCGGACACGGCGTCGGCGCTTTCCAGCATGGGGGATATACGTGTCAAACGAGCAAAGGACATCGGGAAATCAAGAGAGACGGCAAGAACTACCCAATAACACTGGATCAGTAACTCTCTGTGCATGTACGTTCAAAGTAAATTGAAGGCCACGTAATTTAGTCCGATTTTCAATAAGTAAGCACTGTTTTATTCTTTCTGCTCTGTACGAAGATGCTTGTTTTGCGTTCAAAACATCACCCGCACGCTCGAAATTTTTGAGAACAAGTGGATCATAAAAGCTACCCGGCAAAGAAAATATTAAAAAGAGACACCTTTTACAGCCCACGTGCTTTATTCTTTACGCTTTGAATGTTTTTAACCGCTCGACGGGGTCATTTCCATATAGTGACAGGACTGGAATATTAGCAATATATAAGCGTCACCGGAAAGCTGGCGAGCCTCGAACACACTCTTTGTTCCTTTCGCTCGTTATTTTTCTTAGAATCGTCGCTCCTTTTTACACACCCGCAGTGGACAGATGTTTGGACCTGAAATATAGCGAAGTTAAACATCGTTCACTGATAAAGAAAAATGCGCCAACTAAAGCAAGTACACGTTTACAGTGTTAATAAAGGTACATACCATTCGGTACGACCCAAATAACAAAAGTGTTCCGTGTTATTTTTCGGCGAAGAGGCAAAATGCACGCGCGTTTTCCCATAGGAATGCACAGGAGCACTGCAAAAGGAGACTGGTTGCTGTCCGCTTCAATAGACCGATCTCAATAAGTGTTCGGCGCATGCGTGTCGCCGCCATAACTTTAGTTCACATGGGGCAGACGGCCGTGCATGAGAGGGCTCTTGCCTTCTCGTGCTCTACACGCGCAGAGCTCCAGCGAGGTTGTCGCACGTGCAGAAAAACTAAAGTTCCCTCGATGCATTGCGGCAGCGGTGGCGTCGTCAAACTGGCTGGTGAGATCGGTCTATTCTCCTCCCGCAAGTCGCACAGACACTAGCGCCAGCTGAACCTCTAGCGTACATTATAATAACTATGGTCCAGACAGCTCTTACGCGGGTCCTTTCCGGGTGATCGGTGGCCAAGCGTGTGGACGCAACGCAGCTAGTAGCACGTGGAGTGAAAGCTTGCGCTGTCGAGCTCAAGTATCCAGGGCCTCTAGACTCGTCAAATACAACGGCATACTCCGTTTCACTTCAAGTGTGGGCTAGGCAGAAGGTACAAGAGCGAGCTCCGGTCTTTCAGCGTTCTTGTCAAGCACGCGCGCTCGTGCAGTGCAAGCGCTCTTCAGGGCCACAAACACGCTCGCGCTTGCAGCTTCGGCCTCGCTTAGTATAAAGCCAAAAATTCACGGAACGCGTCGATCGGACTTTGGCGACAAAAAGCGCGGTCTCAGGGTCGCGAGAGCCCGATCGGCGCGCTCCGTAAACTCCCTCAAGCATCACACTGCAGGTCGGAGGCAAAGACATCCCTCGGGTCCAGCGACTTCGGGTACTCGGTCTGTGGTGGCAAGAAGATGGCAAAAACACATACAGCATCGGAGTCATTCTTAACCACGCACAGCAAGTAGGAAGACTCATAGCAAGGATCGCCGGAAAACGGTACGGGGTGAAAGAGCGGAACGTCATTCACCTTATCAAAGCCTTCGTGATAGCAGGATTGTCTACATCGCACCCTTCCTCGACTTTACACTCACGGAGAAGGATGCCATCGATCGCATCATCCGTTGCGTTACAAGAAACTGCTTCATCTACCACCTTCAATAGAAACCAAGCGACTCGAGAAGCTTGGGCTTCACAACACTCTCCCGGACATCATCGAGGCACAGAGGATAGCCCACTACGAAAGGCTATCTCTGACCACAGCGGGAAGAACCATCCTCACATCTTTGGGCAGCAACTACCACCCAACAGGGCACAGAACGCGAGGCTGGCTTCCAAAGAAGCTACGCGAGCAGCTACAGAGTGCGCCTCTACTTTGTCATATGCATCCAGTGCACGACGCAGGTAGACGCATGGCCAGAGTCAAGGCTGTGGAGAACACTCTACAGCAAGGCTACAAAGACTCCGAGGTGACCTATGTCGACGCAGCCTCAGCCGACAGGGGTCGAATGACCCTTGCAGTTACGAATCGCTTCGGCGAAATCCTCACGGCAGGCAGCATATATACCTGCAGCAGTGCAGAGGCAGAGGAAGCAGCCATCGCCTTGGCCCTCACCCTCAGCACCACGAAAGTCATCGTCAGTGACTCCCAGATGGCCATCCGCCAGTACATATGCGTGGCCACATTTTTGACAAAGCTCTCAAGATCGCCACTGGTCATCGCCTGATCGACCACCCAGTCCGCATCCTGTGGTCTCCAGTCCATGCGTCACTCCCAGGCAACGAGAGTGTTCACAGTGCAACCCGTGCTCTTACACACCGGGCTATCACACCAAGTGAGCACCCGACTTTCGCCTCGTATAAAGCTACGACAACCTCTACCCTTTTAAGAGGGTTCTGGACCGCTACCGAGCAGAACGCCGAGCCTTCCCAGAGGCTCACAGCACTCTCAGGAAGGCAGAATATCCTGCATCCTCCGCCAAGTCCAGACGGAGACCTTCCTCAACCCGACGCAGTGACACTCGGGGTATCCAAATACCCACGACCCGTCTTGCAGGAACTGTGGCGAGATCGCCGCACTCCACCACATCCTTTGGCGGTGCCCGGAGCTGCTTCTTCACTCGAAGAATCAAGACTTCATCAAGCAAACCAGGCAACCAGGCTCCTGGGAATCCTTCCTGTGGGATCCTGATCCCAAGACTCAGAAGATTCTAGTCCAGCTGGCCTCGGACGCCGCCGGGAAGATCGCGTCTCGTCCGTCGACCGAGGGGATCGCTTCGTCAGAGTCTCTCCCTAAGAGAGACACGCTTGACGCGGGGATCTAACAGTTTTGGACCCAATAAAGTTGACCTCACCTCACCTCTTCAGCTCCCAGCTTGGTGTTTGACGAGTCAAGGGCACCTGAGTTCAATCTCCATCCCGGCCCGTTTCGATCAGGGGTTCTAAGTTAAACACTCGGCGAAAAAGTCGGCGAGATCTCCGACTTTCACGCTGAGTGCCCAACGTATACAGCAGGGGATCTAAACTCGTCAAACACAAAGTTGGGGCCAAAGTTCACGGAACGTGCCGATTGGGCTATCACGACGATGACTTCCCGCTTTTGTCGCCAGCGTCCAATCGGCGCGCTCCGCGAACTTTCTGCTCCAACTTTATGTTTGGCGAGTTTAGGGCCTCAGGACGAGAATCGTACCCGCGGCGTGCGCGGTCGTGTATCACTGTACTGCCTGGTGCACGTTAAAGACCCCAGGATAGTAGTGGCACTGCACTGCGTAAATTTCTCACCTCCGGCGGAAGCGCCACACGCCCACTGGGACCGGCTAACTTCCCCGCTGTCTAAACAAACTCCAACACAATTTTCGGTCGTTCGTTAACGTGTCGGCGAACGGAGTAGGTCGAGTGTTCGGCTCGTGGGGGCTGCGGTTCCCAAAGCGGCATTTCCGGAATGCACGACATACCGACGGCTCGTCCCTCGCCGAGAAGGTGCGCGCGCTGAGGCAAGTCCCCGGCAAACATTGCCCGTGTTGTGCAAGGTCGTCCGCGGCGACGCCGGGGCATTGCAACACGGCCCTGCGAAGGAACCGGTGACTCGTAAAAATGCCGTGTCGTGACTAAGTCCCATTATTATTCCTGATCCGGCGGTCCATCCGTCCACCGGGTCCCCCTTCTTGATGGAATGCCGCCGCCTTAATGCGCTTTCACCAACCGAGGAATTAGGCGAGAGTGTCGACGAAACAACCGCAGGCGCCTTCAGTCACCAGCATACCGCCTGCCGTGTTTTCGTCGACCTCGATGTCGAGAGTAATGAAACGTGGCAGCTTTGTACCCATATTTCAGTGCCCTCGGAGCAGTACGAGAAGTAGCGCGTTATGACTTATAAGTAACGCGTTCTAACATATACTCGTTAGATTCCGAAATGACTAAAGTACATTCGAACTTCGTTACTATTTTATGGTTTTGTTTATCTCGCTCCTTCTGATCAAAGTTAGTCACGTTTTCGGCCCCTCCGAAAGGCTAATGCGCCATCTGGGCCTCGCTGAAAATGTCATGAAATTACTCTCTAGGTGTTCACTTCTTGTCAGAGTACGTTATCCACTTCTTGTCGCTGCCAAATAATAATACTAAAATACAAATTGAAAAAAAAAATGTCACGCAAAAGTAGCGGTTGTTAAAGTGAGAAAGCAAAGGTATGAGGGAATTTCGTTTCACTTGCGGGACGGCGACACATCTGAGTAACGCTATTTGGTTACTCGATTTCGGTAAGGTCAGCGTTCGGCTCGTGCTCGATCGCCGAGAACACGACTGCCCAGCAGAACGGTGACGCAGCACTCGTGCCCAATTATGCGCTGGCTTTCCGCTAGGGGTCGATAGATACACACCAACTACACACTCTCTGACGTCACGCCACTGCGGTGGCGCTGATGTCGGCACCGCGCATGCGCAGACGCTTCACTTCTCTCCGACCTGGTTTCTGCGCAGGCGCACCCCCGGTGTGGCAAACGCTGACTTGTTTGTAGTAAACAGTGGGTTGGCGTATAAAAAATCCACCACAATGTTCTTTGTTTTGCCTGTTTTTTTTTCTTGTTAAATTTATAAGTCTGCATTTCAAAACGTGCTCCACCGCTGCTGCATTTTGGGGGGCTTGGGACCAGTCAAGCTGTTTTATACCGCATTCACACGATCATAAAGGTTCCTTTAGCTAAGGGACAGGCACGTAGCCAGGATGTTTTTTCGGGGGGGGGGGCGCTTATGACAAAATGCTGTGTGAAGGGGAGGGGGAGAGGAGGCCCCAGCAAAATGAAAGATTTCGGGGGGGGGGGCCGGGCCCCATGCCCCCCCCTGGACCCCTGGATACGTGCCTGCTAAGGGACCTTTATGGCCGTCGGCTAATCAGTTCGCGATTCTCTGCACGTGGCATGGACTCGCGACCTAAGAGCGCTGGCTGATACGCCGATTGCAAAGGGACCTATGTTAAGGAAACCTTTATGCTGGCCGTGTGAACGGGATATTAAGCAGTTTTTTTTCCCCACTGTCTTTTCCAACATTCTGTTTGTTGCAAAATAAAGGGGAACAAAATATTATAACACGGGCACTTCTCACCATCGTTCGTGGTCTCCGAAGAGGAAATGATCGAAAAAATGCAGTTCAATGAAACGTAGTGCGTATATTCAAAAACGTGACTATTGCTTCTCGCGAATGATGATGATACCGTGTCTCTAAAGCTCATAGCCAAAAATAATACCTGACCATGTGACGAGACAAACAGTGAGAGGATTTCAGGAGCACAACGAGCGCGTACCACGAGCCAGTAAACGTCGTACCGCGTTCCACGTTGCGGCTTGTGCTTCCAGAACACCTCTGGTTGGATACATCTATATAAAATTACATTGCGGGTGCTCGGTGTTACCTTGACGGCACAAAGGACCTTGTTTTCTTAGCCACGATTGTCGGTGCAGCTACTATATAGTATAGGGAGTATTCACTGGCGGCCATATCTGTGTGCGTGGTTGCTGAGCGCGTGCTGACGGCGAGCTTCTACAGTTCTTTTGCAACGTGCCTTCCGCACCATCAAGATTGCCGGTCTTAGCCGTCTTAGCAGGCTATTAATGTGAGCTCGTTGTGAGCATGCGCTCTACACAGTGACCTCAAATATGGCGTCCAGTGAATACCCCCTATAGACGCTTTCAGGCAGGTGTGCATGGGCGCCGCCATAACCTTCAGGTTTTGTTTCCTCTTATTTCGTTCGCTTCACTTCATCGTTGCCACAGCAGGACAGGTTATTGCTACTTTAGGTGCTACTGCGTGATTGTCCCCAGCATAGCCCTCTGTGGATGGTCGTCAACGCCCGCTTCAGTGGCTTGGTATCTCGGTAAAATAAGAGAAGGTCGGCTATGGCGGTTCAATCTGGCGCGTGTTTAAAGCGTCTATACTCGTTGTCAAAACAAGAAAAAATGTAGTTTCGCACATTATTGGTGCGTTGCACGAAGTAGTTCTTACAAGATTTGGCCGTTGATGGAAGAAGCGATGCTTATAGCGTTGGAAACGTGTACATCTTGATAAAGTAACATAAAGCCAATCTAAGATGCACCCAGATATATCTTAATTCAACATATGAAAGAGGGAAATTAGTAATGTTGCTCGTGGAGCCGAACTTTTTTTTTTACTACTGTTCTTGAGGGGAAAACGAGGATAGGCGCGCAAAAATTATTGACAGGGTGACGTAAACACTGGAAAGGCATCAGAGTGAAACGAAAGGCAGAAATAGCGAGACAGCTAGCCTATGTCTCCGTGTGCTTTTATTATGTAGCCTTTTTTGGCCATGCATGCCCCGATTGTTGTTCTTTGCTTTGTTTTTCTTTATCCTCACAAAATCATGAATACGGCTCGTAAGCTAAATATGTTCTGTTTTTCCGTCTTCGTTGATTTGGAGCGTATCTCGAGGATCACACGCTCAGTACGGAAATACCCCGCCAGCACTCAAAAGTTGTCAGGTCTATGACGCGGCTTAATTCATTTTCCCCGCCCCGTTATCTTTGTTTTTGTTTTGTTTTGTAGGCTACTTAGGTAATGAGTGACGAGGGAACGTAAATAAAAATGACCACGGACACGCACACACACACACAAAAAACGATATGAAAGAGAGGAAAACTCTTGGGACCGCCCTCTCCTATATATGTCGCCGTCGGTAGTTATATTTAATCCGGCTAATCCCACGGGGCCGCTGGTCATTTCAATCGGTAATCCGCGTGTCTCCCATGGCTCATTGAGCCCAGATCTTGCCGCGTCTTCCTGCCAAAATCCGGTTCTGAACTCGGGGTCGATGTCGCCCGGCGTTTGACAGCGTATTTTGGCGAGCCAAAAGGATTAGCTTGCCGTCAACCGCTCGACCCTGTGGTGGCAGCAAGAACGAATGGAACCTTTTAAAGCACGAAATGCTTTCTAACGCCACCCCCCCCCCCTCCCCCAATCCCAAAATTTTGTCCGTTCATCCGTCCGTCCGTCCGCGCCTTTCCCGCTAAATTTAGCGGTGTAATTGATATCACGAGTCCTATACACGAATCCACTTTCTCAGCTAAATTTATCGGGAAAATTGATGTCACGTGACCTCACATCATGGAACATACAAACCAATTCAGCTTCCCCGCTAAATTTAGCGGGAAAGTGGCGTCAGGTTACATCACCTGACGTCACGGAACCTATACAGCTTGGGGAAATTGACGGTACGTGACCTATACGTCGACTCAGTTTTCTCGCTAAATTTAGCGGGAAAATTCATGTCTTGTGGCCAAATTATCATTCAGTTTCCCCGCTAAATTTAGCGAGAAATTGACGTCACGTGATCTATACAGCAATTTAGTTACCGGCTAAATTTAGCGGGAAACTTTGCGTCTTGTGACCTGGACACCAATCCAGTTTCCCCGCTAAATTTAGCGGGGAAATCGACTTCACGTGACCTATACAACAATTCAGTTTCTCCACTAAACTTAGCGGGGTAAGCCTCTGCGCATCCGTACACCCTCTCTTCTGACCCTTTTGTCCTGCTGTCGACATTTTCGAAGGGCATCGCCCCGCATCAAAAACTTGTCCGTACTTGTCTTCGCTCTCATGACGCCTTCTTTCGAGGCGATTTTTTGTTCTGTTGGTATTATGGGTAATAAAAAGCCATGTAAACCGATACAGCGATGTCGACGTGTTGTGATGGGTGAAGGCGTGTTGGGTTGTCCTTCCATGGCCTCCGAGATACCGAAGCGCGGGCGGTATCTCGGAGGCCATGGTTCTTTAGTTCGCAGACAACCTCTCGGATGACGCTATAGTTACGCCGACTGGGAGCCTACGTAGTCGGCGAGTATGTGGGCTCCCTAGAGAAGGGTCCATTGGCGTGAGTGGCAGAAAAACGGACTCGGTCAACACAGTCTCAATCGTATGGCAAAAAAAAAAAAAGAAAATGTTTCGTTGATTAACAGGGAGTCATTGAAAGACGCCCAGCTCGCGCGGAGGTTTGGTCTGTGGTTGTCTGTACGACGGGAAATCGTTATGCCTTGAAAGGAAATTTGTTGTTCCCCCTGTATGGGGCGATGGGTCCGTAGCGAGGAATCGAAGAACATTAAATAGTTCCTTCAACTTCTTGTATTTTGTTTTTATTGGTCTTTTATGCATTCGTGTTTTTGACCGTCGTTGACCCTTTCGTACGCATTGTCAGTTTCACGCGAAGGAACGAGTTGCTGTATCGGCTAGACATCTTCGATTTTCATCGAACGGAAAGAAGCCGACTACTTTCTCACCGCCAAATCAGAAACACAAGGGGGAAAAAAGGGAATAAAATTGGACGAAGCGTCTTGCACGAGAATAGGTTTATCGATTTTACCCGCCTTTCGCGCTGATTCTCCGAGCTGTCGAAAAACGCGGGAAAGTAAAATTAAAACCACTCAGCGGAACAAAGAGTTTCGGTTCGTGCGCTCTTTTTATCGACGCTTAAAATTCGCCACGAAAACCAAGTAATCACGACAAGTGCAGCCGGGGAAAAAAGAAAAAGGTAAAAATGCCGCAGTGTTGTCGGCTTTAGACCACTTTTATAGACGTGAACTTGCTCTCTCTCTCTCTCTCTCTCTCTCTCTCTCTTTATTTATTTATTTATTTATCGTACCCCGTCTGCTTTTAGGTCTTCCAAGCAACATCGAATGCCCGTTATAAATCCACGATCCTTTTTTTCTTCTCTATTTGCTTTCTTTTTCTGTTTTCCATCCTTTGCTTTTTGTATGTTGTCTGTCCAAACCATATTTTATTTTTGCTTCAAAGCCAAGCGAATGCCTTGTTACATGAGCGATAATAACCAGCCCGGACCAAACTTACGAGAAAAGCAATAGGCCTGTAACTATCTTACGGCGATGGAATCCGACGTAGTTTTTCCCCTCTCCCCGCAGCAGTCAAGCGCACTCCTTCGCATCAGCTTCCTGCGCACGCTCTCACATAATACCCTATCCGGTTCTTGTTTGTTTGTTTTTGAAGAACGGAGACGTCTCAAGGCCGGTTTTAATGCCCCATAACACGAGCTACTTTACCCACTGCAATCCCTTCGTAGTGATGCGCCGCTCTTGCTTCAAGTCTCCTCGTTGTTTTTGCTCGGCTTTCTTCTGTGCCCCTTCTTGATCCTTTCTCGAGCGTCTCGGTGTTGCTGTTCCATATCTGTCTGTTTCTAAATCATCCTATCGCTTTTTTTTCTTCTTCTTTTATGTCGTTACAGGTTCGACGTTCCGATTGCTACACTCCGATACAACCTTTTGCTTTTAAAACGTTATTTAAAGGGGTCCTGCAACAGCGTTTTGGCTGATTTTTAATTTGCACCGAACCTAAGCGCACTGAACGTAGTAACTTAATGAAACTTTCCTTTTCGCAAAATTCGCTTTATTTCAAAAGTTATAGGAAAATTAGAATTACAAAACAAGCAATAAATAAGCGCTTTCATGACGTGTAGGTCCTGGCTTGAGTGGCCGCGAACTAGAGGAGGTATAGTGAGCTCATCGAGCGCTCAGGCTGCCGCACTTCGTGTCGACGGCTCGAGAGGGCACCACTAAACCGTGTGTTGGATAGGCTGTATGAAGCGGGCGGCCAGGGCGACTCGCATTGCATTTGCTGCGCGATTAAAGACTATTTCGGCATAACACTGCATTGGCCACAAACGACAGCAAACACGGGGTAAAGACCAGTACAGGACGGGAGCCACTTCGCGCTGCCATACCGCCAAATGGCCTTTCTACGCTCCGGGACCTTTCTACGCTCGCTGTTCATCGGCGCCTCATCCCACTAGCCCTTTCTAATATGCGCCGCTTTTTCCGCTGCTTGGTGGCGGGTATGTCGACGGGTCATTTCTTGTTTCCGTACTTTATAAACTGCATTTGTTTCTTTTCTGATCTAAAATACTGAACAAAAACTACTTTCATACACATTTGAAACGGTTCGCGACACTTATATTTTGTATCTCGACTAAAAAAAAAGCTTTTAGCGGCTCTGACCAGTAGTAAGCCCAGGACCTAAGACGTCACATTTTGCGCGCTTTCGGTACCGCGGGTCGCTCTCGTCGGTGGAGGAGGTTTCCGCGTCGTCCGGTTAAAATATGACGCACTGATATTTAGTGACTCTCTCCGTGCCCCTGGCATTGCCCGAACCCCAAGGGACGTGGAAACCGCAAAAAAGGTGGACGCTTAATTATGATTGCAGGGGCCCCTTTAGGGGAGAAGGAAGGTGGTGGATTGTGGGCGTGTGTGTGTGTGTGTGTGTGTGTGTGTGAGCGTATGTGTGTGTTTGTGATGCTATAATGTGTCTGTATCTATGTGCATGTCCACTATATAGATACTGTCAGTCTCACTGAGATTGTGATTTTCAGTTTCTTTTGTATTTCTTTCTACGCGTCTTTTTTTTTTAAGGGTATTGTTTTGTGCCTTGACCAGAGTAAATTTTGAGTAGTCGGACTAACGTGCCACCTTGTCTCTTTTTTCTCCAGGTCTCCAAGCTATTCTGTTTTTAGTACGACTTTTCTTCCAGATACCGATTTCGTATTTAAGTAAGGCGAGGCAGACGTCTCTCGGTAAATTAAAATTCAAAAGAAAATATTTGTAGCCGTTCTCTTTGTGTACAACTACACAATCACTACGCATAAACAATTCACCATCGAACCTATTGCTTCCTTTCCCTTTCAGTGTAATTCGTCATATTTGACTTTTGCCATCCTAAATCCGACGCATGACCGCTCGACCGTTAGCAGAAACCATGAAAATTTAACGGCCGTTCCAGAGACTGATATAGACCCCTTCAAAAATTCACTCCCCGTACGGTCGATCTGAAAATACTGCAAAGTGGCGCGCGCAAAAGACACCATAAAAATTAGAAGTCTATCAATATTACACAGTCTCTTGGAAGTGAGTATCTATCACTTATAGACGTTCCAGCTTGGTTTTTCTTTTTTTTTTTCCCCGCTCACGCCACTTTTCAGTATTTTCAGATCTATTGTAAGGGGGCGTAATTTTTGAAAGGCATCGTTTTCGCGAACACCTCAGCCGTGCGCGTTAATTTAAGCGGGAGAATAAAGCACTGGCAGCTTGAAATCTCAGAAAGAATCCGCGCCAGTGCCGAAACCGCGAAGCGCCTCCCTTCGCGTATTCTGTCAGTCGTCGCTTCCTGTTTTGTGGCGTTGAACCCCGGGCCGCGTGGCCCTCGAGGGAGGGAGCCCTTGATATCCCGATTATTCAGCGGGCAGGAAACTCCCAATCAGGGCCGCTCAGTCGCCGACCGACGAAGCGTCGCCGGCCGCTCTTTGAGGCGGCGCGTGCCACATTTAAAAAAAAGACGAACAAATAAACAAAACAACGTCAAAACAAACTATACTTCGTTTCAGCTTGGGTCCAGACGCAGCCGATGCTACGAGCGCGAGCGTGTGGCCCTGAACAGTGCTTGCATTGCACAAGCGCGCGTGCTTGGCAGGGACTCTGAAAGCCCGGAGCTCGTGCTTGTAGCATCGCCTGCGTCTGGACCCAAGCTGAAACGAAGTATAGCAGCCGCGGTTATATTGCTAATGCCAGGACTAACTGTTGGTCCTGGCTGATACATCAAAGAAACAATGTCCGAGTCGTGTTACTTCCTCGTATGAAGGTCTTCTTAGATTGGTCGTACAAACACTGACTGCAGGCATATTCGAAGCATACATGTCACTTGTGTATATGAAGCAAAGAGCTTCGAAGATACTTGAGGCGTCTCCGCGGATACGTCTGCCATCATGTCTGCGGAGAAACATCGCGTCGTCTGTTCATATGATGCATAAGCAAGCTCGTGTCACAGCAGAACGAACACCGGAAAGGACGCGACCTCCTTTCCAGCCATTCGCTCTGTCGAAGTGGAAAGAGCAAAGATCTAGGAAGAGGAGCTATACCCTCAACTCTTAACGCGTCACAGCGACCGCGTAGAGGTCTCCTCCCGCTTAGTTCTTCTAATCTCACGTCCCAACTATTTACACAAGAGTGGAAAACCAAGCAAAATCATAAATATTGGTTCCGGAAAAAAAAAAAAGTTTAAAATGATATTTATACGTAAGCGATGGTTCATCGACGTCTCCGGAGGGTATACAATTGCCCCAACGTAATAAGAGAGCAGACTGCGATACGTCCGATGTTTCGAAAACCTCAGGTCGACAAAACTACAGTCAGTGAGAGCTTAATTATGATACGCCGGGAGTGGCTTGTCGCGTTTAAGCTCCTGATTGGTTCTTCGTTGTCCTTATCGCCAAATGCCTCAATCTCATGGGCGGAGGAGCGATAATGAGCTGCTGCGTTCCTTAAAGCGGCACTGAAGTCGATTCTGAGACTGTCCGTTTGTGGTGACAACTTAATCTAGACGCTCTATAAGCATCCCAACAAACCCGAAATTACAATCGTGCGTAGCTTATTTCCTCGTTAAAAGCGTGTTCAAAGATCGCGACACGCCCTTTCTTTTTGGGAAGGATTTTCTTCCGAGTGAAGTGGTCGACGAAGGGCGCTTGTCGGCGAGTTGCAAGCGATGGTCTCGCCCGCGGAGAAAAAGAGTAATCTTATCCGAATGTGTACCTATCAGACTCTCTTCGGAACCAGTTCTAATAAAATCATTCGGAAGCTGCCCGTATTGTAGGGCTTTCATTGGTCCACACAGTGTAATCCGCGAGAAAAAGAATCCATCTGTTTTTTCTTGTCCTGAGATGAATAGGCGGTTTTGTAATATAGGACTTAGTATACGCGGGTACTAACACCTTCTCAAACAATATAAGATCAAAAACTACCTTTTTCAAAAATGACTGCAGTGCCCCTTTAAGTTGTCCGTGACTATGCGACGAACACAGGGGGAGGAGGAGAGGAGACCGAGCGAGGAAGCCAGAACGCCGAGCTCTGATTGGTATAATTAGTGGGTAGACCTAAAGCTAGCCACACGCCGGACGCCGGCGTACCGCGTTCTAACGCGTTCGACGAGATGCAGTGGCATAGCCTCCTACATAATGACAAAGCCTGGCAGATCGCCGCGAGAGGCTGCCGCCGAAATGGAAAAGGTGGAGCGCCAGACAACAGATGAGAGGGGAGCCACGTGTCTGGCGCCCGCTGCGGCGAGACACCGAAACACACTTCTCCCGAGCGAACAAGTGCGTTTCGGGTCCTCGCCGCTGCAAAAGCTGTGCGCTGACTACAGGCTCCCTCGAGAAATGCTCTGCGCTACCAGATCCTCGCGCTCCAAATCTGCGACCGGGCACTCTACGGCTCCGTCGTCGAACTGCCAGGCATTGTGAGTGTAGAGAGGCTATGGCAGTGGAGACAAAAAGGCAGCTACCTTTAGGTCCACCCACTAATCGTACCAACCAGAACTCGGCGTTCTGCCGTCTCCTCCGCGCTCTCGTCTCCTCCTCTCTCTCTCTCTCTCAGTTTCTCGGCGCATAGAACCAGGGCGTCGTTGTGCGACTTCGCAGCCGCACTCGTCGTCACGACTCACGACGACGGAATTTCGAGGACAACTACGCGTGACACCTGAGGAAACAAACTTGAACGAGAGGTGTGCTGGAATTTTGCGAACCGGCGGGGAACGAAAGGTCGGGGGAAATATGGTGCACCGCCGATCGATGCGTTGCGAGCTGCAGACGCCGCTCGTTCGGAGCACGGGCGCTATTTCAGGACCACACTATGCTCAACTTTCCCCGCTCAAAAACGATGTTCTTAAAAAAAAAAAAGAAAAAAAAAAAGGAGGGGGGGGGGGTATATGGATATGTTTGCTCACGTCAGACGCAGTTTGGTTCGTAAGTCAAGAGTTTCCTTTGTGCGCGTGCCCCTGGGAAAAAAAAACGTACAATGTACCGTCGTCGTATATGTCCAAATTGGTTTCTGAACGCTCAAAGCCCGGAAAGGAAGAAAGAAAACCACGAATAAAGTATACTGCGAAAGTATGTCGTGAAACGCGAACGTGTCAGTTTTAATCTGTTCTTTTCGTTTCCACTGGGAAAAACACGACAAAACGTCCATAGTGCTCAAAATGATGCACATAATGGCGCGCGCTGTACCCAAATCTTACGTTCTTTCCCCTCCTCTTCGCGCGCAATATAGCGCAAGCTTTAGGGTCACGTGTCTGCCACTAGGACTAATCTTTCTGTCTTCCATTTGTTTCCATCGTAACATTTCTCACACGGGCACTTGTATGCTGGCGACGCTTTCTCTCTCATTATTATTATTTGACATTCGGTTTTATTGTACACCAGACATGTTAACTAGGGCTTTAATTGCCCCGCTCGCTCTCTTGTTACGTTTTCTTCGAGAAACACCGATCTATGCTACTGCGTATTAACTTGTACGTTCTGACTATTGCCGTCGGGTTGGATCTTTGACGGTGTATGAACGCGCATCATGTTATGCGTTCGGGACGCTGTACGTGTAACCTGCCGTTGTTCGTCGTCCTCGCAGTGCCCGCTCGGTTCGAGCAGAAGTTCAGCGTGGAGAGCGTGCGCCGTGGGGACACGGCGATCCTGCGCTGTGAGGCGGTCGGCGACAGTCCCATGGGGGTCACGTGGCACAGGAATGACGATCCACTGCCGCTCGACTCCCCCAGGTGGGGCCTTGACAAAGTAGTTCCCTTTATATCCTGCGGCCACGAAAATCTCTAAAGAACGCCCGTCCACGGTGGACAGACGAAAGGGGAAATGTGAGGTGGGCGATCTTTCGGGATTTTCGGGGACGAAGGCGACAAAGGTAAACAAGAAGGAGGATTGATGTCACACTCATTTCCTCCGACTACACTCGCTTTTGTAATGCCTGTGTTTTATACCATTCTTTTGTTTGCTCGAGGTGCGCCTGCTGAGTACATTCTTCTTTCGCTTTCAACCGCCAAGGTTAATATTTAGAAAGTGACTGTGTGCGTGTGTGCCGTCAAACTGTATATTGTGCGTCAGACACGTGGGTTTCTGTTATTTGGGGTTTATGTAATCTCTTTAACCTAGTGGTCCAGTAGCAAGACCGCAGTGTTCTTTGGCGCTCTAATGAAACATTGACTAATTAATTGAGTTATAAACTAATTGATCGATTGATTGTCATTACTCCTCTTTGGGGTGCTGCACTTCGTCATCTTCGCTAATATAAAGTACTAGGACTTTTTGTCTCGGCAACCCCACACACTAACAAAAAAGCTGGCACGCGTACGTTTTATATAGAACTCATTTGTAGTTCTGCGGTCCAAATACATCTTTGCTTCCAAAGTAAATTGATCTACTGACTTACGTAGATTCATTCATAACACCGCGGCCTCTCCAGTGAAGTGCGCCCCCGTGTCGTTATTTTGAAAATACATTTTTTATTTAGTACTGCCGCCAAATAGGCCTAGCCTCAGATATAGCTCCGAGGTTATTTGGTTGATTTTACGGCCAGACTGACCGCGCCACTCCATGGATTAATTAGCATGGAACTGAAAAGGGACACCGCACGTATCGCAATTATTTTCTCAGCCACTTTTTTTTTTTTTAAGTCGGGGCATGTTTTTTTGTTTTTCAGGTGTCATATTGCATAAGCTGTGTCGTTGTTCCCCAGGTTGCAGGTGTTCGAGAGTGTGACCGATCGCGGCACCGCGTCGGAGCTGCACGTCCAGGGCGCCGAGCGGTCCGACAACGGCCTCTTCAGCTGCCTCGCCAAGAACGGGTTCGGCTCCGACAGGCGTAGCATCAAACTCGTCGTCCTCGGTACGACGTCGCTTTCGGAGCCCCCTTTGACGAAAGTTTGGCCTCCTTAAAGACAAATGCACGTTAGCCATGCTAAGAATGTGCTAGACACCATCTCATGGTTCTGACGTCACGCTTATTGCGCAAAGTACAATTTTTGTACTTTGCGCAAATACTGCTTAGAACGGATCCCTGACGTTAACGACCTATGAAACACGCGTTCGTTTTTCACCCCACGCAACAGAAGTCCCAGAAAAAAATTAAAGAAAAACGAGCAGCGTTCACCCCCTCAACTCGCAGCCAGAACAAGCGGCCACGTGATCTGGAGCGGATTATATGCCGCCAATGTTGCTCATAGCCACGCGCTGGGGTTGGCAAAGCACAGGACACGCGCTGAGTTCCAGGCATTGTTATGGCTCGGCTATTGTCGTCGTTGCAGCGATTGGACACGGGCCTCTACCCGAATGCTTCTCGAGCTAGTAATTATCACGAGCCCAAATCGAGTGCCCACGCAATGCTCGGGTCCAATCTATGAGCCGCATTCAAATATCGTCACTGGAGGGTACCGCGATCCCCACGTTACGTCATCAAATTTTGCAAAGGAGAGATTGAATGAAAACGATCGCTTTTGTCCTTGAAATTACACCGCAACAAAGGAGTTTCTTGGCCAGTGGCGTTGCGTGTGAGTATCCTTGAGTCCCGGTGTGCCAGTAAGCTCGTGTAAAGAGAAAAACATTCCAATTGAATATCGTTGCACCGCTCCTTTAAGGCTGAACTCCATGGGGCGAATATGCCGACGAATTTTGCCCGGCGGCTTTTGCTCGGCGCGTGGAATAAAAAAAGTGCTGCTATGTCGCGCGCAAAGCGAGCGTGCCGTCGGGCGGCGTTCGCCAGTTATTCGTCGCATAATTCGTTCCATGGAGTTCAGCATTTATTCCTCGATTATCTTGTGGGCGCGCCATTTTGGTGCTTAATGCAGAGCGGGCGCAAAGGCGATCGTTACGTTTCGAAAATGCGACTTTAAGGACCAATGAAAAGAAAAAAGCTTTTTTTTTAAGTTTGGTTGGGACAGGCATGTCCAAAAATGAATTTTACGTGAAGAAAAATCGAAAAAAAGAGCAATATTGACGGCGCGAGATTTATTTTAGATTCTGCGCGAAGTCCATGACGTCACGGAATGGTCATACACTCTTTCCACCTCAACGAGATGGTCATACACTCTCTTCATTTCAACGTGATGGCCAAGCCAATCCACCTGTCCTCCACGCGCCCGAAATGCCGAGAGAGAAAACAAGTGGAAAGAAGGTGACTACCGACTAAATCGCGCCTCGCGCCATGAATATTGCTCCAATTTTTTTTTTTCCCGGAAAGTTTTTTTTTTTTTGACACGCGTGTCTCTAGCAAACTTTTTTTTTTTTAAGGGTGTTAGGCAGCTTTGCCGGGGACTGTTTTAACATTTCTGGAGAGCGGAGAAGCGTTTCTTGCGATTTTAGGTAGAGCTCCAGACAGCTGGCAACAGTGATTTTAAGCACACAGATGGTTGAAGTGTGTCGTCACTTTGAAGCGTAGGGCATTTAGTGGTTCTATATAGGGCAGGCTACAGAACGTCGCAAAGTGCAAGAATGCTTCGCCCTTTAAAAAAAGAAAAGATAGAAAAAAAAATTGAAAGACGTTTACAAATCCTTGGAACGCGAAATTAGAGCGCAGCCCTTGAAAAGGAGGAAGTGAGGGCATGCCCCTCTTCCTTCTCCGTACCCTCTCCTCGTCCCGTCCTCCTCCTCCTTGTCCTCCTCTGCCCCTCCTCAACTTTTCTCCTCATCTCAACCTTCTCCTTTCTTCCTTCTCCTCTCCCCTCTTCCTCCTCCGTACCTTCCCTCCTCCTCCTGCGTACCCTCCCTACCGAAAAAAACAGTTTAAACTGGATTATGGAACAGAAAAATCTAACTGGATTTCTTGATGATACTGAAATCCAGTTTGCAGACCATTGTCTGCAAACCAGATTTTAGGTTTTCAGCAAGATATGCACTTAGGTTTTCCTGTTCCATAATTCAGTTTATGCTGGTTTTTAAGTAGGGCTCCCATCCTCCTCCTCCCTACCCTCCCCTCCTTCCACAGTTTCCCCGCTAAATTTTGCTTAAACATTGACGCCACGTGACCTAACAGCAATTCAATTTCCCACTAAATTTAGCGGGGAATTGAATTGCTGTTGAGGTAACGTGGCGTCAATTTTCCCGTTAAATCTAGCGGGAAAGTTTGTCACATTAAACTTAGAATTGAAAACCTAAGATAATCGGACACCGAACTACTCGCATTACAAAGAGTGCGGCTGTGTTGCGGAGACAGATAGCGGCGCTTTTGCAATTGACGTCTTTTCCTGAAGTCCAGTACAAACCTTCCCACAAAGTAGAAGTCCACTTTCCTGGACGAGAGCACGTTCCAGCGAGGGCGGTATCATTCGCACATTTTACCTTACAAAGACAGATTCAGCGCGCCAAGCCCCTGCTGAGGAATGCTCGGACGTACCGAACCAACGAAGAGCATGTGGTACACCCCAAGAGAAGACTGAGGATTGACTTAGGTCACCTGTAGATCTTTTGGCGTGGAACCCAAATCTCGGTGGTACAGTGCCTTCTCCGCAATGAGTCTCCGTCAGATTGCGGGGGCCTGTGTCGGGAATTGAACCTGCCGATTGCCGGAAATCCGTAGGCTGGCGCGTTGCCTCGTTGTAGCCACCGAGGCGCTTTCGGTGGACCTGTCGTATAGCCTTTCCGCATTCTGAATGGGGCAGTGCACTCCCTTTTCTCCTGCAGAAGTTCCGGCGTCTCCGCTGGACGTGAAGGTGGACCAGTCCTGGAGTCGGTCGGCCAACGTGCGCTGGAACGCCCCGTACAGCGGCAACAGCCCCGTCTCCAAGTACATCGTGCAGTACTGGAAGGACCACGGTGAGCGAGCGACGTATATCCTGTAACGAGGTCGTTGAAGACGGTAGAACACGTGCACGCTCTGTCAAGTCTTCTGCCAAGATACACTTTCAGTTTTCTAACGCGGGCATCTGGCTACTGTCGATCGTATAAGGTAGAACCAACGGGGTGTGTTTGTTGTGTGTCCGAGTGGTGTTTGTCGTTTGTCGACATCAAAGCTGTGGTCAGACCCGATCATCACCTCGACATCTACGGTGTTACCGCGTGACGGAAAGAAAAATCAAGCATCATTCGAAAGGTGGTTATTCCTGTCATAATTTGCCATTTCTGTTCTTTTTTGATCTGTCAGTAAGTAGCTCTAACCTTATTCTGAAACGATGCATATTGAAAAGAACGACTTCATAGAGTTATCATGGGCTGTTCACACATGGTGTCTAGGACCCGTGCGGCAAAGACACCATTTACGCTTTTCACACGCCTACGCGTGAGCGCGCGCACAATTCTTATTAGTGCGATTTTTCCTCAACCTTAAAAAAACAAAGATTTCGGAGTTCGAAGTTGCAGCGTTCCGGACTTCCGAGTGACGTTATTGCATGAGTGATCCTCCAGACACAGGCATACCCCGACTCAGTGACTTCCCTACACACCCCTGGGGGAGAGGGGGGGGTCTACACCCCCCTTTTTTTAAGGCACCCCCTTAATTCGGAACGATTTCTCTATTCTCAATGCCCCCTAACCCCTCCCCCCTAAAAATTTAGACCCCCCCCCCCTCCTAATTTCATTTCCTGGGGAAACCTCTGCTCCAATGTATACCTTCCGATGTACCGAAACGGACTCAACCACCAGAGCCAATCCATAGTTCGGAGCTTGCCAGGTGTCCTTCCGGTTGGGCGAAGCGACGCGCCAAGCTGGAAGTCACGTGGTACGCGTGAAACGCTGGATTGGCTAACGTGACTTGTAACCTCCGTCACGGTCCATCGTAAGGTGAAACGGAATACAGCAAAGAGAAGGAGATGCACGGGAATCATATGCGCGCTCTTCATTGGCACAGAATCGGATTCGCGCAGACGGCATCCTGAGAGGGACGCGTCTTCTCCTTCCAGGGGCCGCCCACAGGCTCGAAGAAGCCAGCGTGACGGCTCCCCAGACGTCGACGCTGCTACGCGACCTCCAGCCGGGGACGTCGTACATCGTGCGCGCACTGGCCGAGAACACCGTGGGCCGGGGGTCCCCGTCCGAAAGCCAGAAGTTCCAGACGAAAGAGGAAGGTGCGGAACCCAACGACCTTATTGTCCGTTGCAACACAAGAAACTGAACAGAGGCCCCTCCCACAAAGCTCTCTGGACTCCATGATTCGCGGTTTCCTCTTCTCCACTCGCCTCCTCTTCAGTGTTTGCGCTGCCAAAGTGGAAAGAGTGGATGCTTTGATGGGAGGAGCTTGTCCTGCTATTCTTGACCTGCAACAGACTATAGTAGCAGTTTCGTTTGGGATAACTAACCTATAGGACGCATCGAGGCACACCTCAACCTAACCGAACGTTCTCCTTTATCTCAGAGCCCGGCGGGGTTCCCACCGACGTCGCTGCCGAGCCCAGGGGACCGTCGAGTCTTCGAATAAAATGGAAGGTATGGTCTTCGCCATCTTCACCAACGGCAACTATAGCAACGTATAAACGTTTGTACCCGAAAGGTGAAAATCGTAGTTGCGACACGGGAAGAAATCTAGCGTAATTTTTATCATCTGGCCGATAACACCGGTGGGACAGAACATTAATTATTTCCACGAATTCAAAGACGACAATTTCGCGAATTATTTCTTTTGCATTTCGTCACCGATCTGGGCCGTTACGGGCCAGATCGGTGACGTCATTGATTCTTTTCGCCTCAAATGTTTTGGATCTTCTTCCTCTCCACTTAATGGGAATGCGCTAGGTCATGGTGAGTTTCGTTTCTGGAAGGCGTGCAAACAATTTTTAGTATATATGCTTCACTGACATACTGTCGAGGTCAACGTTCGTTCTTCTTGTCCGACGTTCAAATTTGAGCCTCAGGGAAAGAAAATTGTTATTTTTGATTAGTGTGATCTTCTAACGACGGTGTGGTACAGCCAGTCAAAGAAAACTTGGGTTCCTTGCTAAACCTCAAGCTACTATACTAGACGCATTGCCTGCAGCCTCCACCGAAAGAGCAGTGGAACGGCCAGCTGCTCGGCTTCTACATCGGGTACCGGCCCAAGGGCTCCGAGGACCCATACAGCTACCAGTCGGCGCCCATGACCGACCAGGCCGAGGAAGAGCACCTGCTGGCGGGTCTCAAGAGGGCCACAGAGTACGCCATCGTCGTCAAGGCCTTCAACGCCGCCGGCTCCGGTCCGGGCTCCCAAGACATCGTAGCCCGCACCGCTGATTCGGGTACATTTATGAACGACTCAGTATTCTTATTCCAGGGTGCGGAAGGCTAAGACGTGTGATACATTTATTATAGAAGCGTCTAGATCGAGCCTGATACTGTGGTGGCCAAAAACTCACTGGTCAATACCAAGAAACGCAAAACATATGATAACAGTTTACTGCACCTAATGTTTGGATGTTACTTTATAATAGGGTGTTCAATTTTATCACATGTGGTTGGCCCGTGCATGTGTCATTAAGCATGTGCAATAGTACACATCTACACAAAGCGCGCACGTCGAGCTCGACCGCCACACGAGTTTTAGTGTGTTGATGAAAGTGTCTGACGTTTAGTGGTTTTGTGTGTTTCACGCAAGGTCGCAACTGCACTCACAGCAGGCAACGTAGAGATGTTTTCTTTTTTGTATCTTGCAGAGCCTCCATTACCACCGCGGTTGTGGCTCGAATCACACGAGCGATTCTCGATCGTAGTTCACTGGCAGCAGCCTCCAGGACCACCAGTGACTCGTAAGTAGTTTGTCTCTCAGATGTGCTATCTTCTTGGCCCAGTGCGGTTTTAAAGCTTTCTGCTTTGTGAGACCTCCACTGACGTTCGCCGACTGCCCGCCTTCCGCAGACTACATCCTGTCGTACCGCGAGGAGACGGGTCCGTGGCGGGAGCTGACGGTGCCCCAGGCCGACAACTCCAGGCACAGCCTGACCGGCCTGCGGGAGGCCACCCGCTACCAGATCTACCTGCAGGCCGCGGGAGAGGGCTCCACCAGCGCTCCGAGCGAGATCATCACCGTGCTCACCGAAGGAGGAGGTGTGCATCACTCTATTCCTGTAACGAGTCCCTTCGTCTCCGATCCCATTACCCGTCCAGCGGAAATGACCATGAACGTAACTGGATGCGGGCGCACGCGAATTATCTGGGAACCCTTTCTAGACACTAATTTACTACTCTCCTTTTAGATTTCCTTTCTTTCCTTCTTACATTCATCCCCGAGTAGTATAACTGTGCATCACTGAAGACTGCTGGAAATCTTACCAAAACCTTTTGATGTTTTGTGAAATCATCCAAATGGCCCATGGTGTCCTAAAGACACGATCTAACGATGCTCAGTTTCTGAAATCCAATTTATTCAATTTCATACCTAAATGAAGGCAGGTAGCCAGTACATATATATATATTTTTTTTTTTGTAAGTTAGTTGTTGTTTTTAACCTGCCCCTTCAAGTTTGCGTTTTCGTTCTTGGTTCCCTCTTTCCTTACTGTTACTTTTTTTTCTTTTCTTCCTTTTTTTGTGGAGAGCGTGAACTTGCCCGGGTTAAGCTTGCCTGGATGACTTCTAAGCTACTTCTGTTTCAGACGCAATTACTTCAGGAATATCCTCAAATTCACCTTTCCAGTGCTTACCACCAAGGAGACAAATGCTGAGTCGCGCGTTTAGTATTCCGCAGAAGAGAGGTATTGCGCATGCTCGGAATGCGTTCCACAGCCCAGCAGACAAAGTTGGCAGCACGCAGAGTGCGAGTATTGGAATGCTTTATACCACTCTGAAAGTAACTCTGTAGCCCTTACGTCGTAAGAATGCATCTCTATACTCTGTTTCACCTTATGTTGTACCGCAGCCACGGTGTAAGATACACTCTTTAGGTGAGGACACGGCGGGGCTGAACGCGCGGCGCGAGGAATCAGATAGCGTTCGTTCGACGGGCATCCGAAAGGCTGCATCATTCCGCGGCCACCGTGCCCGCGGCTGACAGTGTCGCCGGCGGCCAAACGGCGAAACTGTGTGAGAGCGAAAAAAATTATCTCGTTGCCATGACACCCCGGTACACCGTGGTCTTTCTGCACGTGCGACAACCTCGCTGGAGCTCTGCGCGTGTGGAGCATGAGGCGGCACGAGCCGTCTTGTGCACTGCTGCCTGCCTCCTGCGTCTTACACCGTGCCCACGGGTCGACGAGTCATCTGCCGGCGCCGCTTGAAACCATAGTGTGAGAGAGAGAGAGAGAGAGAGTGAAAAGCGAACTTTATCGGCACGTCGCGAGGAGCGCGCTGTCCTCACCTGAAGTGTATTATCTTACACCGTGACCGCAGCGAAGGCTAGAAGCGCGAGCTCATAGCGTTGACAGCTGCCCTTAATGCGCGAGAGCTTGTGCCGCCGAGATGTGCCCTAGAGCAAGGAGCTCGCGCTTGTAGCCTTTCCTGCGGTGCATCATAAGGTGAAACAGAGTATAGTTCCGGCTCTGCTCGTGCAATAAAATCAACAACGTCCGTTCTTTTTCTTTTTCTTTTTTTCTGTCGTAGCGTTGTCGGACGCGTCCATGCCGGCTCCGCAAGGGAGTCAGAGTCGCGAGCTGCCGGTCTACTTCCGGTTGTCCGTGGTGGCACCGGCGGCCGCGTCGCTCACCATTGTGGTCCTCGTCATCGCCGGGGCCTGTCTCTTCGTCAGCCACGAACGCCGGAAATACCAGAACGTGGCCGGTGAGTGCGCAGGCTTTCATTGCGCAAACCTCGCTGAGGACAACCTGTCAACGGTACAATCATTTGTTTCGATGATATTGAAAGTATATTTCTAATTCTGAACCTCCATTGGCTCATGAATGAGCCTCTAGCGAAACGGATTGGGTATGAGGAGTCAGAGGATAAAGTGAAATGCACTAAATGTTGTCCAGAAGGCCCGCTTCAAGCACGAAGTCGAGAGAAATGTCAAGGACAGCCTTGCGCTGTTGCGGGGTCCCGGTTGTGTTTTCATGAATTAAGATTATATGCTAATTATCCATATTTCAGGCTACGCAAAGGTCCAAGCGTAAACGGGTCCATCAGGACAGCGTCTTGGTTTCGAAGGCATTTTGAACAACTGATCCTCTATCTTAAGTTGCAGGACGGCACTGAGCCTTTCTAATTTGAGACGGGAATCAAGACACATGGGACAGCCAGTGCCGCCGCTACAGTTATTCGCCCACAGCAAACACTCTTGTTGAGCGCACATAGAGTCAATGTATACGACAGCCTCAGCAATAAAAGTGTGTCTCTATGTACTACACCGACGCTTGCGGGGACGTCCCCCGACGTTCCCCACGACCGCACAGTGCCGCCGCTAAAGCCGCTCAAGACCGGCACCTGCATGAGCGGGCCCGAAGCCTGGGCCGGCCCTCGGGCCAGCGCTACGTGGACGTGGACCAGCGGTTCGGGCCCCCCAGCCGCGCACCCCGCGCCACACGGACGGCGTCGACCGCGGAGGGGCCCGGCCCCTGCTGGGCCCTTCGTCGTCGTCCTGCCTCCCGCAGTACCCGGCTCCCTACGCGACGCTGCCGCTACGATGTCCGCTGGAAAGGCCGTCGCCCTCGCGGCTCTCGCGTAACGCCAAGGGAACGTCTCTGTCCCAGGTACGTGTCCCACAGGAGCCGACTTGGGACGCGCAGCAGCGCTCGGGGGTTTGGTGCGACATCTGGGCGTCTATGACGCTGACGGCTGGCGGCAGTGTGCGATTGAGTAAGGCCCAAACCCCTCTCGCCTGCTCTATGCTGCACGCTCCTCCGCGCGGGGACGCGGGCGCCGCGCCGCGTCGACACCGACGCCATGGGACAAGCGGACGACCCGCCGCAGCCCCGCGGACGTGTGCTCAGAGATGGCGCCCAATCTGGAGAGGGGGGACCGCTCGTCCGCTGCGGTCTTGTAGCTATGGATGTCGGCTAGGTGAACGAAGATAGTGGAACTAATACGGAGAAACTGATCTTGACTCCGGAACTCCACCCATTGAGCAGTAGTAGTTCCTTACGGGTTTTCCCTAGTCGTAGCCTGGCGTGGCTTCACGAGGTCTCGGGTTGATACAGAAGATTGTACGATACGTACTCCAACGATTTCTCTGTGCTGGATCGATCCCCGAACAACCTGCCTTGACTCGTGCACGGACGCAATGCTTGTCTTAAAGTAACCCTTGGGGCCATCACTGCGACCACGCGCACTGCGTCGGCTGTCCCGTCTTGTCGTATCGCGTCGTGTCATGTGGCGCGACACCGTCCTGAGCGCGCGAGTCCTTTTGCCCTTGGTTTGACGAGTCGGGGTGGCCGTGCTCGCCCAGTAACCATACTGTGCCAATCCTCGACAGAAACCGTTTTGCCGCCACCCGCTTGCGTCTTGCTGTCTGGTGCTCTTTTTCTTTTTTTTTTCTTCCTTCCCGTCTGTTTTCGCCTGTTTTTCACAAGGACAGAAGAGGATTTGGCTGCACGTACGTTTTCTTTTCTTTTGTTAGTCTCTTTCTTACTTTCTTGCTATGGTGTCTTTCATTTGGAGTCGACAGTGCTTAGCGGTTCGGCTGAAGGGTTGCGAGCTTTTCGTCGCAGCGAAGTGAATTCTCCTCTTATCTCTTGCAAATTGGAATAACTTTGATACGTCCTTTGGCGCAGACTTACATGTCCAGAATTTGTCTGTCGTAACCATGATGTCGTAACCATGTAAAAATTAGTGCCAACGACCTGGCAATATACCTTTAAATTTCTCCGCAAGTGCACCCTGTTTCACGGGCAATTCAAGTTACATATATGCCAAAGGCCTTCGAGATTCCTTGCTCCTTTCTAATTTCTCTTGCAAATTCATATTTTCAACGGTGACTTTTGGGTGAACGTGAAGAAATAACGATATTATTTAAAGGAATTAACGGTGTAACCAACTTTTTAAGTTGCTAATGGCATTAACAATATTTACTCTAATTCGGGTGAACCTCCGCACCAAGCTGAGTGATTTACACCTTAAACGCTGGTGACGCACCGCCTAATCTGAAATGGGAGCTTTCACATCCCTGCAGATCGATCTAACATGAAGCGGCCATGCAAATTTGAGGTGCCATTTCTTTTGAGTTCATGCTCAGTTTCGACATCGGTCTCGGCAGAAAGTTCACCGACTTCTGCTGATGTGACTTCACCACCGTCGTATGTCGCAGATAAATGCAACCAAATATATTATCAAAGTAATTATGGACGTGGTGGAAACTTTTTTGTGTGTGTGTGTGTTCAGTCACTTCAGTGCACGCACATTAAGCAAGATAAATCTTGAGAGCTGTCGGTGTTTCACGAACTCTGTTCGTCATAGTATATATAAATGCGGTTCGTCGTGAATGCCATTTTAAGGTGTGGTATGCAGTACTTTAATCACACTTAAAGTAAAGTTTCTCAGACTTCAGAGACCTTTTAAGGTGCCCATGCGACAGGGTGAGAGATTGCGAGACGAGCCATACGTAGTCATGGCAGTATTATTTTTCTTCCAATTGGCTGCGGCTGAACTGCGACGTATCCCTTCCAGCCAGCTAGAACCAATGGCGTTTGCACACGCACTGCTCCCTACTGACCTTCGGTTCATAGCGCCTTGCTCATCATCCTTCATTTCGCAATCACATGCTTTAGTTCTTGACAAAGGTCGGCAGACCTCATTGCGTGTGCCCGTCAGAATGTAATACATTTCGCCGCACTGTTAGCACGAATGCGAGATGGTTGACCGTGAGAACTCGATTCATGCAATGTTTTTAAAACTGGACTTACGAAGCGGATATGCTGCGAACAAGCCACGAATTTCGCCCGGTGGCATTTGCTTTGCGCCTAGTGCCAGCAGCACAGTTGCTCTTGCTCTGCGCGCAAAGCGAACATGCCACCCCACTCGAAGTCCGTCGGCTGTTCGCCGCATTTTCGCTTCCCCTGGAGCCCAGCCTTTAGACGTTGACGTCGCACATAAAACATTACAACATAGCCTTACTCTTCTATGCACAAAACTAACAAACAAAAACAAAATAAAAACGATCGCGCGTTTGCGCTAACAGTGCAATAGAAATTCATTTGACGCGCATAGGAATCACTGAACTGAATTATATTCTCTAGATCGCGTTTCTGGCGTCCGGTCCCGTTACTGCGATGCAGTTGCAAAGCCGCCATCTTACCACTCCCGAAGGCGAGCGAAAGGTTCTAGCGGTATGGCCAGTGCCCACCGACGAAACGCGACCTAGTAGAATCAATATTGAGATCAGTGATAAAGATGCCAACAGAGTCAGTCCGTATGCGCAAATTGCAAATAAAAACGATCCACTCTGCGAGTTCGAGACGGGTCATGCTCGCCGTCTTCTTCGCCTCTTCCTCCTCTCTTTCCGCGACGTCCCCAGGACATTCTGGACAGGGATTTGCCGTGCCAGGGCAACATCACCGAGGAGGCGGCGGAGATTCACCACTACGACATCGCGGCCTAACCAAAAGCGAGGGAGACCTCAACAGTGCAATGAGACTGAGTGAAAAGGTCGGCAAGAACGAGACGGTGGACGACATCACGGACCAGGTTACCGAAGAGGCGAAGAGAGCGTGCGACAGAGAAGGCAGACCCGGAGGACCGCCAGGCCTCGAGCTCAACTCAGCAGTGTACAAAGCGGACGACCCCGCGGTAGCAGACCCCAACTCCTCGCAGCCCAACAACATGGCCGTCGCTTTCGAACTCAACCTCTGATGGACTTCCCCCGCAGTGCCGCTGCTTCGAAACCCTCTGGAACCACCTGTCCTTTTCCCTCAACTGCGTTTGGCGTCGATTTGAATGTGCGTGCCTGTTTGTTTGTGTCCGTGCGCGTGTGTGGTGTCCTAAATGACTAGTCCCCAAACTGTGAATTTTTTTTTTTCTTTTCTGCGCTCCGTTTAGAGAAGACCCTTTGAAGATCTGTGCTCGTGGCTCCTCTGGTGTCATTCAGTGTTTGTTCCTGCCCCTCTCGTACCGGCGACCCAAGATCTGTTTTCAGACAGTCATGTTCCTATATGTCATGCGTCATTAGCCTTCGGAAAAAAGACTGTTACGAAATTTCGTGGTTTTTTATATTTTATTTCTGGTTATTTTGTTTTTATTTTGTCTTGCCCGAAGACACCGAGTCTCCGTTATCTGAGTTACTTTTGGACGGTAATAATGTATTAGGGCATCGATGCATTTCAAATAGGCATTTCCAATGAAGGGCCAGTTGTTGTGTAGAGGCTTTGTGCTCTGAGTGCGTCGTGGAAGGGGGTACATCAGTCCTCCCGTTTTCTCCGGTCAATTTTGTTTTGTCGTCACAAAGAAAGCGAAGATTTTGAAGCCGAGCTAAAATATGGATTAAAGAAAGCATTCCAGTTATTCGGCAAGTGATGTGTTTAAAATGTCGCGTCCGATCCCATTTTGTTTCACGTCTCGAAATTTTGGTTCCTGTGCAGAAGCACCGGAGTCGACGTTACGTAGTACACTATGCAGAGCTTTTTATTGTTACGTCGCTACACACCTGATTTCTGTGATATTCTGTCAATATTTATGACACTCTGACGAGTCAAGAAAAGAGTGTTTGTTTTTTCTTGTTTTGTAGGAGGATCGTTTTTGCGTGTCTAGTTCACCCGGTGCATGAAGCAACTCAAGCATACAAGAGTTTATTTCGACTGTGTGATTTTTTTTTAATGCGATTGTTTAGTAATTTTGTTTGCTTAGAGCAATTTCGTACACTTGGCTCGTACTGTTTCGACGCAGGATGTTTCATTTCTTCTCACATCGACTACGCTCACTGTTCTCTGAGAGTAACTTTTCACTAATTTCCTCGCCTGTACAAAACGCGTTTTTTCTCTCTCTCTCTTTCTCTCTCTCTCTCTCTCTAGCGTACTGTCCTATACTTACTACGAGGAATGACTTTATATATCATAGCCGCTGCGTCAACACTCGTGGACGCTTTAGAAGAAAAAGGCTACGAACTAATAATAGGATACAGGAGGGAGCGACGAAAGCTCAAGAATCAATGTACTACTACTACTACTACTCTAGTAGCGCGCCTTTCAAATGTCACGCTCTCCTTCCCTGTCAACTGAAGTATGGTGCTCCGATACGAAAACGGGGTTGCAAGATTTGAGTATCCAATTCTTTGGCGATGTCCCCGATCTTGTCCAACCCCGTCAACCAATGGTGCTGGGAACAGGCCGTCGTACTCGATGAAAGTGCAACGCGGTTCCGCGACCAATTCGACGCTTTTTGTTTCCACGACTATTATACTCTGGCACTCGCCGAAGCTTAGACGCCGCCGCCGCCCTTATAGATGACACTGGTCCTCACGGTAGAAGGCCGCTACGTCACGCAACGTTGCCAAATTTGAATAAGAATTGGCTGCATTCCTCGATGACGTCAGGGAGTGGGTTCAAATAAATTGACCATACACTTACGGATCCATTATAAACCGGGATTGACTGAGACTACGGTGACGTACAAATGCTACGACCTTGCATACGTTCGGTCAACCACCTGCATCCTTTGGCATACCGCTCGACGATGCTAGGGTATTTAATATTGAGAATATACGTGGGACGCTATGTAAGGATGTAAAAAGAAACATGAACAAGTATAAGAGAGATATTACACATCTCGATTAAGGCCGACACTGGTCCCTTTCCAGGTGCAAACAATCGCGCCAGTCACTTGTGCGAGTGTTAATTTTTCGCTATCTTATCACTTTAAAATTAGACATATGGGATCCACGAAGGACAGGGACTCGCTTGACACTACAGATTGGAAGGTCGTGCAGAGTCGGAACTCTCGCTCTCGACGGAAGATTAATACTATAAAGACAGGGATTTTGTAAATGATGTCAAGTACATCACATTTTATTTATAGGAAGGAACGACGAAGGGACTGCTACAGTATAAGACACCGCGTTGACCACAAACCGGATTTGTAAAGGGCAGCAAATGTACTCCTAACAGCTTGGTATCGTGACTTTGCTTATTAAGGCGAGACACCCGCTTCGCTCAATTTACAGAACGAGACAGATACACTTTTAGGACTTTATTTTTCTGAACTGCATACTTCATGAACAAAACGAAAACAACACCCTTTCGTGCTTTCCCACCATAATTAACAAGAGCGTTAAAAAAAAAAAAGTATTGATACATAATTTTAAGAATACATACTTTTCGGGAAATCGATGCGCTCTAGAAAAACGCATGCGCACTGCTGTCTTCCCGATTATTGGCGGATGAATCTACTGCCAAGCGGCTTCCGGAAAAATATACGACAGCCTAGCGGTTATGCGCCGCAGCATCTCATTCTTGGTCGAAATTGCCCCAGAGGACATATAATACACGATTATTATATAATCCCCATGGAATCAACGCGTCATTCATTCAAGCTCACCTTACCGAGTGATTGCGATGGAACAATTCGTTCCCGCACACGAAGACCACGCGAGGAAGACAGAGCCGCAACCTCCTAAACTTTAGCGCTGAGAACAGTCACGCGATTTTTGAGGCTCCGCGCATTCCAGCAGCTGACACGCAGACGCCACGTGACACGCGGACGCCACAAGTTTCTACAACCTGTACACAATGCCCGCTAAAAAAAAAAAACAAAAAACATACATGTCGTACACGTAGTGCCAGTGAAACGTCCCGTAGAATGTGTGTGCGTGTGTGCACTTGATGCCCATTGTACCACGTGACTGTTTGACACCCCGTACATGAACACCCTCTGTGCAATGTTAGCGTGTAAGCCATGTAAGCTGTGCATCCTGCCTGGTAGTCACTATTCAAGGTTCGTGCGCAAACACGGCGACTAACAAAACGTTCTGAGAGACATTCAGATGATGATGTCGCAGAGAGTACAACCATGCACAATCCGTTGCCTTGAACAGCACACGAGTTTGTCGTGGGGTAGTAATTCCGAACGGCTACTTTTTGTCCTCATTTTAATCTGCGCGCAATTTTGTTGTTTCTATCTATCAAAACGCCAAAACAAAACATAGCCTCAGCGGCGAAGTAAGAAGTGCACGTACAGAATGTCATGCGTGCGCTTCACCTTCCCTCGCTAAATCCATGTCTGCGAAGAAGTGGAGGATTAAATCTTTAAGTTTAGGACAGCGGCAGAGGTGAAATCAAGGCTCAGTACCTGAACACCTTTAGTCCATATCAGGAGTAGAACCATAAGCGCTCATCGATCACAGATATCAAGATGATCACCATACTTCAGCATGAACTGCTTCGCGTGTCTGAGTCCGCTCTAAATGCGGACTCACACACACGGTGGTGAACCATGTCACGTGCCGTACTGTCCCCAGAATACAAGCAGCCGTTCAGCCGAGGCCTGAGGAACTGCGCCGAGTCACAAGACTACACAGTCTGGTTTCACGCGTGGCATTTACGTGAAGATGCGATTTTAAGAGTCGAAGCGTACACTATATGAACACCGCTTTGCTCTTTGGGTGAAACGCCTGCGTCGTCGGAAATTTTTACACGTCTTAGCAGGCTACCGGAAGCCCTTGTGGACGGCTTGACGAGGCGCTAAGGGGACAAATTAACCAATCTGGAAATATTCACGAACAACTGCAAACATATGTTGCCCTGTTCATAGAGGTGGACTTGACATTTTGCCTCCATACACAACCTATAACAGTGCCCCCCCCCCCCCCCCTACTTCCCATGGTCAGTGACCATGGGAAGCTAAGTTTGGAGTTAAAAATTGTAAAAGTAGCTGGATTTGGAGCTAGAATCCCCAAAGTAGCTAAATGCTCAGCTAGATTTTCAAAAAAAGGCTAATTATTTTGAGGGGCAGCCACAAATTGGCCATCCAAAAGTTCTTATGCCCTAGGAGGCGCCTACTCTGCCTATTGGGAAGTCCGCCTCTGTCGGTTTAATAAACTTCTACAAAAAAAAATTATCAGAAACAAAATCAGTTTTTACTGTAGTTTTACATGCAGTACTTGGTGTTTGCGGTCCACTTTAAAGCCCTTTCGTAGAAATCGAAGTCAGTATAGTTTTGCAGCGTTACTTCAAGTAAAGCATTTATTTAAGAACAAACAGAAAATGCTGCATATTACCAGGAAAAGTGAATGAAAATAATTATATAATTTGGAAGGCGTCGCAAATTAAGGATTGAGTCTAACTATATTATTTTGCTATTACGAACGATTTAGTCACCTGGTACTACCTATCAGTATTTCAAGATCATCAGTGCACAGAGCTTGCGGTTCGTGAGCAAACGCGATACATTTTTCTTTTCCGCTCAAGTGGGGCATTAAATAAAATCCTAAATTAAAAAAAAATGCACGCCCACGCAAAATTTGTGTGTAGAATCTCGACGGCCATGGTGACCCTGCCGTAGATCCGCGTTATCTCCATCTGTTCCAAAACAACTCATGCGCGAGCACTGGAAACACGAATATCGCCTACTGTTGCGGGGCACTTGCAAACACAAAACGATTGTGTGCCAAACAACACGATTTGTTAATTCCAGAATCAGCATCCTCTTTTACCCCACACCTAAACAAACAGTAATAACCGTTAAAGTAACGAGGCGGCTTTCTCAAGACTATATACTGATGTACGTCTCCTTGTATTCATTACATAATTGTGTCTGTATAAAACAAACCTACATTCGTGTCTATTTATTAGACTCCCTGAACCATATAACCAGAAAATGCAGACAGGAGGCAAGGGAATAGGCTCGCTCGTAGGTCCCTGTTCCTGCGCAGGCAGGCTACGACGATGCCCTTGCAATCGACAACACGTGACCTGGTCACGTGATTCTCCGAGTCTCGTGACGTCAATCTCGTAGAAATGTACGGAGCAGACGACTGGCGAGGCAAGTTTCGTGTAGGTATTCGCGCGGTGGAAACTGCCCCAACGCTGTAGTTAGACTTTCACTATTACTGTACTATTGTTACGCTGTCATCTATTGGCCCCCTAAGAATGGTAAGTGGGTTCAGCTAGCCTTGTAATTTAGCTACTTTGTAAATACATCTGCTATACTGAGACGGTTGGACGACTGTTCGTGTGCGGCAGGCACGTCTTCTTTTCTTGGTCTTTTGTTTTTAGTCTCGTTGCCAGCAAGTCTGTGCGAAGTGTGTATGTACAGATACTGTTTTATAAAGTTTACATTAAAGGTTGAGATGACCGATGAACCGTCTTCTGAAGTTTTTTTTTATTACGGTGAAAAACCGTTATCGGTTAATCGAGAGAATCTAGGATAAAGAAACTCTTCCAGTCAAGGATTTTCAAAAGGTGCGTACAATTTGTTAAATTGTTTATTTCATAAAAAAAACTATAGGAAGTTTTTGAATGGCAGCCTGTGATACTTTCGGGCTTTGTTTGGACTACATACAACAGCAAAGTCAAAGCATAAAGTATAAACTCTTGTACAGCAATGTATGACCCTTAAATGTAAACATTTTGGCGGAACTCCGCTTGGTTGGGTAAGCAGTATGAAAGGGGTACTTTGTAAACTCTAAACCAATTTCTTCATCGTGCCCGACGTTTCGAAGCCGGCTCAGCTCCTTGCTCATGGGGGACTGTATGTGGGCCCAGAAGTAGCAATCCGTCGTTATCTTCTTTCTGTCAGTATTGTTTTCGTTCTATTCTGTTTTTCTGTGTGACGTATCGCAGCCCGTGTATGTAACTGCTCGGCAGTGTTCCGGTGGATCGGTTCAGGTCTTTCGTATATTGTATATGCTAAGATATATATGACGACGTCGGGCACGATGAAGAAATCGGTAATTCACTAAGTACCACTTGTTTGTAAACAGTACGCTCGTCCTTTAGCATACCAGATTAAAAAGTGTGGGAAGGTGCCTTTTCCTTGTCTATGAGCATTCCAATGTCTTCAAACTCTCAAAGGAAGTCCTCGTGCTTCATTAAAGAACTGGTGGGCTTTTGGAAGCCGCAGAAAAGGTAAGACAACCATTGCTCAGTACTGGACTAGCAGAGACGGCGCCGTTGTTCGGCCCCCGAACGTCTGACCCTGCCGCCACTGCTCCCTCTGCCCGAGGTGCAGACGGCGATCTTCCTCGCTCTGACTGGAGGAGAGATAGTGAGCGGAGACACAGGCAGCTAGCCTTTGCGTCTACCCACTAATCCTGCCAATCAGAGCTCGGCGCTCTGGGGTCACCGCACCCTCTGCGCAAAAAGCAGTGCCTATATACAAACGCACCGCCCTGCGTGCAGTCCTTAGACCACCACACGCATCACCGTGAGGCACGCCCGTCGTTTTGAAAAGCGAGCGAATCACGCGTCGAGAAGGTGAGTCGACCACTACCAAGCCACAGCCTAGCCCAGCGTGCGAAAACAATTGGTTCGCACAATTTTATTCGTGTCACCTGGAGTTTCCAACGGTAAAGGATAAAAATGGCGCCTCGCAATTTCACAACTCACACTTTGGTTTCGCCGCAGACAAGATTTCGTTTTTGACATCTAAGGTTTGTGACCCAACGAATTGCGCAAAGAGGCTAGCGGGAACGTGTGACGTATATCTAAAATGAAATTTTCTTGGCTAAAATGTATACTGGCACTATGTTCAGCTTAAATTTCGTGATAATGTTTTTCTTTTTTTTTTCTTTGTTTGAGAGATTTTTAGTATTTTCAACATCCGGCTATCTTCTCAATTCTGCTTCAGGTTGACTCAGTCCTTTTCGGGTTTTAATGTCAATGTTTCATTTCAATATTTTTTTGGCTTTGGGTGAAATGAATGCTTCACCCGTAACGTCAGATCTCTCTGCTCAACGAAGTTGTGTGCACCGTTTGTAGTGCGATCGTTTCGCACTTACGTATATCCCTTTTCGATGTTCTGCGCTTGAAGTTCGATCGGCCGGTACCACGAACGACAGTTCCGAAGTATAGCGGCCCCACGTCCGTCGCAACGTCGGTCCGTCGTGCGCCACCGTCGGGTCATCCAGCCCGCGGTACGCCCGCGGTACGTCGCCACATTGTCTCGAATAAAAACACATGCCTGATTAATAAAACTTAAAATTAACGTTTAATGCGACGAACCTGCACCGAGAAACGTAAAGTAACAACTTTGACGGCGATGGATGGACGACTGACTCAAGCAGCCATGCGAAGCTCCCTTTGTAAGCGCGTGGGTATCTAGAAGTTTCCGAGCTCGAATAAACAGCGAGTTCCTCGAGTCATCTGGAACATTCCAATCATGCAAACAATAGAAAGGTGAAAAGGACAAGCGCTGGCGGGGATTAAACCCCAGCCAGCGGTGTGGAAGTCGACCATACTGCTGACTCAGGTATTCGCACGCGGCAATATTGAGAATGACGTGCACATGTCCTTCCTGTGATGAAGGTGAAAAAATGTTTTATTTTCAGGTGGGGTACCTGTTGCCCTTGAAACTCGTCATTGGCTACAGGGGGAGGGGAAGGAGGGATTGGGGCTAGATGTAAATATCAAGTCCAGCGGACTTGATGCACTCTATCAGCGAGTCTAAAATTGCTTTCCTGTGCTCGGGGGTGCCGTCTGGAAGAACCCATTCCTTTAGGCAGGATGGTCTTTCTTGTGGCGGTAGAGCATCCAGAGCTAGTTTCCGCTTGATGTCACTTTTGGGACAATCCCAGATGATGTGTTTGATGTCTGCCAATATTTGGCAGTGATCGCACATGTCAGTTTCGGCATCTTCCCCGTTGTTGCTTTTGCGGAATTTATACTTCAAGGCCGGTGTCATGGCGGTTCCTGTGCGCAACCTTCGTAGGCATACACGCTCCCACCGACTGTAAGATGTCGATGGAAGTGGGTGTTCATCTGGCCTGCGTAGATCGGCGAGTCTTTGGCTTCTTTCTAGTCGTTCTTGGGCTTTGATTTCCGATGGGTCGATGTCTTCTTCGATGTCTTCATCTACGACGGGGTGCACTGAGCCTTGGCCGGGTGGGACTGCCTGTAGCTTCTCCCGTGCGGCTGCATGTGCCTCGTCGTTTCCGTGGATACCTTGATGTCCGGGGATCCATCGTATCTTGATGGTACGGCCTTCAGCTCGAAGCTGTCGGGCCGTAGCCTTGATGTTTTTAACCGTTTTGCTGCGGCTATCATGTTTTTTCAATTCTCGTACGGCATCTTTAGAGTCCGTAAAGATATAAATGTTGATTTTATGTTTTTCTTGTTCTGCACTCTCGACCGCCGTCTTGATGGCTTGGAGTTCAGCCTCCTTGACGCTGGTGGTATTGCCCAGGGAGGCGGCGACTCTTCTCTGGTCGTTTGCGCAGTAATGGGCCATAGCTGTGCCTTTGTCCTCCTTGGCTGCGTCCGTGTAAATGATGACGTTAGTGTCATCTTCAAGAAGTAATTGTACCTCGTCTTCGTGTTTCCTGGCAGCGCTATTTCTTCTTTTAACTTGTGTTTTTCCTTGATTTTGCGGGGTCGGTCTTGTATCAATCACTATCTCGTCTTCCCATGGTGGAGGAGGTTTCGTAAAAACTTGGTAGACCTCGTTGTTGTATCCAAGAGCTCTCAGGATCTTTCTTCCTGGTTCAGTTTTTCCAAGCCTCAAGTTTTGACTGATTTTGTTTTCCTGTGCTATTTCTTCGATGGTGTTGAGTCCTCCGATCTCGTAGAGCGCTTCCACCTTGGTGCACCTGGGAAGCCCAGTTATTACTCTCAAGGCTTCCCTGTTGAGTGCTTCAAGTCCGTTCTTTTGAGCTCTGGTAAGACTGAGGTAGTTCACCCCATAAGTTGCCTTTGGTACAAGCAAAGCCTTGACCATGGTCCTGAGGATGTCTTCTTTAGCTCCCCAAGCTTTGCCGGTGGTGCGCTTGATCATATTGAGTGCCTGTTTCCACTGACTTTTGATTTGCTGGTACCAGCTTCCCGCCTTTCCGTTTTCGTCAATCGTGATACCGAGTATCCTAATGGAGGTTTGAGATTTAATTTGCTGGCCATTGATGAGGAGCTTGATCTTGTCTCCAACCTTTTCATCTCGCCCTCTGGTGTTAGATATGGCGACGTAATTTGTTTTTTCGGGTGAGAGTTGTAACCCCGTCTGTTTGGAGAAGTCCTGAATTGTGTCCAGGGCTTTTTGAAGCGTGATGACTTGCGTGGACGTGCTGCAGTTCTTTGTCCAAATAGTAATATCGTCTGCGTAAATGGTATATCCCAGGAAGGGAATTTTTTCTAGGGAAAGAGCAAGATCTGCCATCACCATATTAAAAAGTGTTGGCGAGATTACGGCTCCTTGCGGGACACCAATCTTGTTATCCGTCATCGGTCCTCTGGTTGGTCCTATAGCCGTTTGGTATTTTCTTTTGTCCAGAAAAGAGTGAATGAATTTCAGGAGTCTCCCTTTGATTCCTCGTTTTACTGCACCACGTATGACCGCGTCGTGGGGCACAGAATCAAATGCTTTCTTTATATCGATCGTGACGATCAGCCGTGGATGATAGGATGGTCGTTTGGAGGTGATGTCCTTGTGAATAAGGGCCAAACTATCCTGCGTTGATAAACCTGGTCTGAAGCCGGTTTGTCTGGCGCAGTAAGCCTGGCTTTCAATTTCGAGGAGCCAGGTAATTCTCGCCAGGACCATCCTCTCCATGGTCTTGCACAAATTGGAAGTGAGGGAGATCGGTCTTAAGTTCTGGATCGAGTCGGTGAGCTTGCCTGGCTTGGGAATTGGGATAACCGTTGACAGCTTCCATTCTTCGGGCAGCTGTCCTGTCTCCCATATTTCGTTGAACCAGGCCAGCAGTTCCGTCTTCTTTTCGTCCGGCAGGTTCTTGAGAGACGTGATGGTGATCTTATCCGGTCCGGGTGCGGTGTTCCGTGCTGATTCCAGAGCCATTATAAGTTCCCCCATGTTAAATGGGGCGTCTGCTGGTGACCGATGGTCGAGCTCAGGAATTCTTTTTTGTAGCGTTGCTGCAGCTGTTGTGTTGTCGGTTGCGGGAAGAAGTGTTCGCCTGCCATTTCTGCAAGTTCTTCTTCCGTGATACCGAGCTTGATAGCGAGATTTTGTCCCGTGCATTTGTTCTTTTTCTTACCAGACATGCCTTTGTATGTCCGCCACATTCTTCTAATGCCGGTTTTTTCATTGAACGAATGGCAGTGCCGTCTCCAGATTTGCTGCTTCAGCTCCTTCGTATAACGTTTAGCTCTAGCCGTGGCGATGTTTAGTTGTATTTTGTAGCGGATGTTATACTTTGCTTTTCTATATCGCTGTTGAGCTTGAAGTCTGCTTGCCCAAAGGTTCAGCAAATGCATGTCTGGGTTGGGAGTGTCTTCCTTGACTTGGTAGGTCCTTGTCGCCGCCTTGATTGCCAGCTGGATCTGATTAACGAGGGGAGTGAGGAAGGGGCTTTTTGATGGTATCGCGAAACGTGTCCCATCGAATGAAGGGTGCGTCTCGTCTCCGTGTGCCGTTGGTAGGAAGCTCGATCCTGATCGGCAGATGATCACTGCCCATCGCGTCTGGCAATGTTTTCCAGGAGAGTTTGATATTCTTGCTTGCCCAAGTGAGGTCGGGCGTCGTGTCTCCTTGTTTGGCATGAAGGCCGATCCTCGTTGGTATGCCGGGTTCGTTGATCAGTACTAATCCGACCTCCTTCATTTTGCACTTTAGTGTCTTTCCTCGAGCTGATGCGCGGGTATAGCCCCAGTCTTCGTGCTGGGCGTTAAAATCTCCGCTGATTATGAGTAGTTCTTTATTGGGTCTGAGGTGCGTGAGCCAGCTCATATCATCTCCGTCTTTGACGTTAGGTCGGATGTAGGTTGAAGCAATTATGAGAGGCTTTCCTTCGTATTTTATCTGCACAGCGACTACCTCTCTTGCTTCATTGCACAGGTGTGCCGATTCTATACGCGCGTGTGGAACTTGTTCCTGAACAAGAATGGCCACCTGCCCGATGATCGTTGTCACTGCATCTTTGTCATTCCTGTGGTGGATCGTTCTTGTTATGGAGGGTTCTGTGTACGTTTTGTATCCGTTAAGTTTGACGTTTTCGTGGTTGGTTTCTTGGAGGAGAAGTACCGCTGGTCTTTTCTTGCCCATTCTTTCGAGTTGAAGTTTGAGCTCCGCACATTTGTTTGCAAAACCTCTACAATTCCAATGGAGAATCCAAGGGTGTACCTTTGTATTGTGGTAGTTTGAGCCGTCCGGTTTCATATTTACTGTGGTGAGTGCTTGGCAGTGAGGTATTTGTCGAATTTCTCGCCGATGTAGTTAACCTTGGTGAGGATCTCAAATGCTAGAGATTCTAGTTGTTCTATTCGGCTCGTGTTGGTCTGGACGTTTGCAAATCCTTGCTCAACCCTTCGGCTCAGTGCCTCGAACCTTGCTTCCCAATCGATTTGCATTTTTGGTGTAATATTTGAAAGGAGTGAGGTCGGGCTCTGTTGCCCCGGCTGCCGTTGTTGCGCGTTTTCCGTGTGGTGTGGAGGTTGTGGAGTAGAATAAGTGTGCCGGATCGGTTGCTTGTTGATTAGGTCTTACTATGTTAGCCCACGAATTGTCCGAGAGAGTCTTCGTCGGTGTTGAAGATGTCTGTGTAAACACACTTTGCGAAAACTGCGAGGTCATACCTCCTCTCGTGGCAGATCTCTTACTTCGGTTATTTCTTCGCGTGTTGTTTCTCGGTGGAATTTTTCTTTTCGGGCAGTCGTTGCTCGTGGCAATGTGCGGTCCCTCGCAGTTCACGCACCTTGGTGTGGCCTGGCATTCCTCAACTTCTCCATGTTCATGCCCGCATGATCCGCATCGTTTGATCTTTAACGGGCATACGTCAGACTTGTGGCCGAGTTGGTGACACCCGTAGCAGACCAGTGGTCTTGGCCTGTATTCTGACACCTTGTAGACCTCAAAGACGTAGCGGACATGTCGGGGCACTGTTTTGCCTTCGAAGGTCACGAGAATGGTCTTTTGCTTGATGCCCAGGGCTCGTGCTGCGACAATCTTGTGCGTGTTGCACCTAAGCTCGTTTACGAGAGTTGCTGGGTCATCGTGTGGTGAATTAAGGTATATCACCCCTCGCACTTCATTTGAGCCCATCGCCTTGTAGGGTTGCACAGCTAGTGGGCCATGTTGTTCGTTTGGGATTTCCGTGATCTGCAGGAACTTGGAAACGAGCGAGCTGTTCCTAGTGGTGATGGCAATAGTGTTCGCTTTTCCGTGTCTGTGCAAGGTGAACTCGTCGACGTTGCTTACCCCGATCTTCTCGATGGCGGTGCGGAGTTCTTTTGTCGAGAAGTCCTCGATGTTATGTTTGCAAACAGGGCGGAGAACAACCGTCTGGGTTGGTGGTTTTGGAACATTTTTGTCGAAAGACTCACGTTGGCCTGCTGCCACCTGGTCGTGTTTTCGCTTTCGTCGTACTGTCTGCCAGCCGTCGTCGTTCTTATCGTCGATGATGGGGCGATGTTGTTCTTCGCGTGTTTGGTGCAAGCTACTTTGAAGAGTAGGAAAGTCTTCTTCATTCATGGCAGAGACTTCGTCACAAAGAGGTGTCGTTTCGGTCTGGCTTTCTTTGGAGCCATTGTTCTCTTCGTTGTTTGAGAGTAGTGATTGGAGTTTCTCCCGCTGCTCCATGCATTTTCTCAGGAATGCTTGGTTAGCCATGCAGGTGTTGACCCAATCCTTGTTGGTACTGCACTTCAGGAAGTATCCTGCGTCCATGACGATGTTCCGTTGTAAAACGGCGGTCGAGGACGCCTGGCTTTCAATGCTTCCTTGAATCGCTTGGGCGAGAGCAGCGGTAGGCTTAGCCGCTCCGCCTCCGGTATGCATTTTCTGACCCTTGAAAACCCCTCCAAGGGTCGCTTGGCGTGTCGGCTGGTTAGGTGACTTGTCCTTGTCGCTCGTCGGTACCCATGGCGGCTGCGATGAGGTGCCAGGAACCTTTCGTATCGGTGCAATGATCGAACCTTGGAAGGAAGCTCACGAGCAAACGTCTGGTCTCCTCGAGAGCTGAGGCCAGAATCCCCTTCCTGTGACTTGCGCGACATTTTTTTTTTTTCTTTTTCGATCAACTTATTTGCAGCTCCTCGGAGGCCACAAAAGGAAAAAATGGAATTTGTATTATTTTTCTATTTTTAATATTGAATGTGGGCCTTAGATGACCCACGACTTTGAATATATTTGGTACGCGTATTGAACGCCACGTGACCATGGAAAACAAAGTGCGCGCGACTGAAACCGGTCAATTCTCGATCGGCTATTTTGGGGTGGAAAGAAAACGAAATTCGAGCCGCAAATTGTGTTCTGGGTAGTCGGGCTCTTATAGGTCATGTTCAAATAAAAACCTCGGCGAGCATAAATACCCTGTCAGTGTCTCTAAGCCCTTAAATCCGCCCCTGGATGGAGGTGTGTGCGTTTATAAGGCGGGCCGGTTGTCTACGGCGATATTAGATGAATTCATGAGTTCATGAATTCATCAGGAATTCACTTCCTGATGAACCAACTGCACCAGGAAATCCAGGATCGCCTTTCTCTGTTGTTCTTGCCTCTCGGTTGAGTCCAGACGTCTCAGCTCAGTGAGATCAAACAGCAGCTGATAAGAAACGAGCTACGAACACTAGAACGGCACGAACGATGGTGGGAGTAAAGCGTCTCAAATAAGGAGCATTCGGAATTATCATCTTTCTCGCCACTCGCAGCCAAATCCGCAACGAGATGACCACAACTCCGACAAAAAAAAATAGTCTTCCTTTCGAGATCTCTGGCCCGTCGCCAAAGCATTTCCTCGTCGTCCCGACTACCAAACGAGCAGGTGTTCAAGCGCAGACTCCTCCATCTGTCGTTCCCTTTAAACCGGACCTTTAAATGGGAAGACCGCGATGATGGGGGAAAAGAAATGCGAAGCAAAATAAAAGCCTGTGCCAGCTGGAGAGCAGGCCATGGAAGTGAGCAGTGTCCTCGGCCCGCTTTCGCGGGGGCAACCACTCTGGCTACCCTCGGGGATGGAGATACACACAAAGGCAGGTGGGGGACCGCGTTGCACGGGGGATAGCGCGCGCGCGTTGCCATGATTACGGACGTCAACTGCACCTGGCATCTCCAAGGGAAGGGCGGCGCTGCAGGCGAGGGCGCTGTAAAAGACTATTCCTGGTCATAGATGGCAGCACCCTGCAAGCATCTATCACGTGACGCGAGTGACGTTAAATGACTGATAGATAAATGCACACGGCTAAATATATTGAATTAGTAGGTGACTTGCGCCATATATGTAAATGACCCTGGAAATAAAAAAAAGCGGTTTCTTCTGTGAAATTGTTATCTGTCAGCGGAGGAGATCAATGAACGAGTTCACGCGTGATCATTCTCGAACTATTTATACAAAACTGACTGTCTAAACTTTTAAATGTTCGTACGCCGATACGGCGATACCAGAAAACAAGGCCGGCAACTCGAGAAGGTAGGGCGAGGGAAAGGAAGGCCGGAGAGGAGGAAGCAGACGGAACACTGGAGAGAGGAGGAGGTTTCCCCCTCTCCTCTCTAGCGTACCGTCTGCTTCTTTCTCCCCAGCCTTCCTTTCCCTCGCTCTACCTTCTTGAGCTGCTGCTCAAGCGACAAACACGCTGAACATGGCGCTCACGTGACTTGGCGGTGGGACTTCTGTCGCTCTTTAGCTCTTTGTTTCGGTATCTCCTGACTAGAGCGAAGCATAATCTGGCTTCACGAACAGCCGTGGACTATTTTGACGACGGGTGACAAATAGAATAATTAGAAAGTGAATTAGCGGACTGTGGTTAATTAATTCTATAATTATTTATCTACTCTCGAACTCTTGACGTCCGCTGCGGTCGATAACGCTTATCCCGATAAAATAATTTCTTAATTTCAAGTGCCCTTTTTAATTAATTTTAGTCTCGGGTAAACATCCTGAGTAATCAATACTCTGACACGTCTTGCAGGACAGAAGCCCACCTCACTCTATGGCGAGAATAGGAAAAATGTATACCGTTCCCCCGAGGACTTATTGGAACAGTGGGGTAATTTGTGTAGTTCTCACCACCTTTGCAGTTTTGGGCAGAGTAGCGAGTGCACAGCCGTCTCGTCCTCCCTCTCCACACGCGCTGCACCTTGTATCTATATCCTGATATTCATCTCTGCACATATTAGTTCGCCCTTATGCAACTATATTTAACTCTCTTTTAGCCGGTATTTCCTGATTTGTGTCCCCACTAGATGCCAAAAATATTCAATGCGAATGTTCGCGTCCCCAACTTGTGTCGTCACTACTCATGTACTACAGACAGATATAAATTCTTTGTGCTAACGTCAGTATCAATTTGTATCAGTCGATCTTCAAATTATACCTTACTACTAGCTTCATTGTCTTCCCATGACGACAGTCCAGTTAACGAAATTACGGTCAGTGTGCAGGCGAGCTGGTGGAAGTTTACCAGGATGATTTTAACCCGAGGCTAAAGCAGAAGGAGGATTTTTTTTTCAAGTGGAAGAGGAAGTAAGAGGGACAGACAGCGTCTGTCCCTGTTACTTTTTCTTCCAATGAAAAAAAATGTTTTTCCTCCTCCTGTTTTAGTCTCGGATTAAAATCACACCTGTCAATTTTTACCCCTTGATTAGCTGTTTTGCCATGTGCTTTCAGAGTTAGTCCACCCACTCTGTGTCACATTACCTCTAACTCATGCTAGGTTATTCAACTTCAAAAGCTGAACTGTACCTCCAAGAGTCCAACTCGGTACCTTGGATCTCCTTCCTCCCTCGCCACTATTCTTCATTACAGCTGCATTTCTGTTGCACTCATTTTTTAATTTTTTCTTATGCTCACTGATGTTTTGTACTTATGGAAGTAAATTCCTCCTGCTGTTTTTAGTTATCGACTCTTTCAAACAAAAAATTAGGCGGTATATTTTTTAGCTATCAAAACAGATTTTCGGAATACAGAGCCTTTACTCTTCCATCCATGCTATTTATTATCTCTTACTTCAATGATAGCTCTCCAACATTCAAATTTTCCCGCGCTCCCTTGCGGGGTTGACGTCACGTGTTGCATAACTTGCAAGTCGAGCAGACAGTCTAACAAGCAGAGTATTTTGCGCATTTCTTTTCTGTTTTGCTTGCGTAAGCTTTCTCACCGTTCCTTTCACACCATCAAACTTCTAACCCATCGGGAACAAGCTACTGGCTGGATTGCGGATAGGTAGCCCGTCGGGAGCCCTATGGGAGAAACACACAGAAGTAGGAATATTGAAGCTTTTACGCGGTGCTCGAAGGCGAGTATTTTACGATGTGCTGCGACCGTTATATCGGGTGTTTGGAGAACGACTCGGTATTTGTCAAGCGTTCGAACGCCGATTAAAAAAAATGCAGGAGCACCATTGGCTGTGCATCCGTCGCTTGTTTCAGGTGCTAAATAAATGACACGTTCAACAAATAAGCGACACTCTCCGAGTTTTAGTTCGTCACATAACCCCTCACTGCTTGTACAGAGGTACTCTGTACGAGCGCTTGAAACGATGCAAATGTCTCCATGCAAACGATAAGCCTTCCAACTTATCGTCTGTTTACGTCCAACAAAGTCGAAACACTCTACCCTCAATCACAAAACTTGATATAAAAAAAGATATGGTATTCTAACGCTTTTGATATTTACTCCCAGACCAGAATATTAACTGTCGTTCCCAGAAAATACGATAAAAGTTTCATCGTTGAGAACACTGATCTCTAAGAAATTGCTGGATCGCGCATCCCCGCTCCGCGAGTGCGGCCACCGGACGGCACATCTTGCATCTCGAAAAATCGCGTTTTCGGAGCGTTGTGGAGGCTGGCGGCAGCGTGGTGAAGACACGTTTTCTAGTCGTTCGTCGTCATTCGCTGAAGAAGTTCTTTAAAACAATCTGTAAGCCGTGAGATCTGTTGACCAATCACAATTAGTCGACTCGCGCTCAAACGTCAAGTGCAATAAAGTAGGTTGATAATGAGCCAGCACTGATCAGTGATGATGAGCTGTTGTGCGCGGTATTCTGCAAACCGTCAAACGACGAAAAAACGACGTACAGCCCCCCCCCCCCCCCCTCTTCCGTCCCAACTGGACGCTGGATCAAGCTCGTTTCTGGACCGCGACTGCCGCAAGTTACAAATACAGTCGTCAGGGTAAAGTAAAACGCTTCTCCAGAGGCACATACGGCTTCACGCACATTGCACTCGCAAAACACATCCACACGGTGTCGATTCTTCATCGGTTTCCAAGCGTGCGAAGCAGGGGGCGTAGCCAGGGGGAGGGGCCTATGGGGCTTCATCCCCCCCCTCCCCCGAAATCAAGCCAACCATAGGCGCCGACTACAGGGGGCTCGGGGGCCCAAGCCCACCCCCAAAATTTAAAAAAAAGGGCAGAGCACTTCTTTCCCCTTCGGCGATGCCGGGCTCTCTCCCCCCCCCCCTAAAGTCCCTCGATGTTTTTTCACCGAAAAAATATCCAGGAACGTTACCCCCCCCCCCCCCCACCCCCTCCTCTCCCCAGCTCTTCGGAAAAGCAAGTACCATCGCCTCCGGAACCTCTGGGTGCACCTCATTAATCTCAAAAGATGGTCAAAGTGCAGGCGAGCTGGTGTAGATCATACATAGTGGAACCTGAGACTGAGGTATGCAAGGAAAACTTCGAGGACGAGAAAAGAGGACTAGACACCGTCTCAGACGGTGTCTAGTCCTCTTTTCTCGTCCTCGAAGTTTTCCTTGCATACCTCAGTCTCAGGTTCCACTATGTATCATTAATCTCATCTGTGCGCCCTGGTGCCCGTACACGGAGCGCTTCAGCGTGCCAAGAAAGCTTTGATCACGCCGCGAGACCGGCAAAACTTGCTTTCGACGAGTTGTGCTTTTTCCCTGCAGCACTGCGCTTTCGTAAAAATTTCTAAGTGTTCTCAACGGCAAGTCTCACGGCTTACACAGGGTTTTAAAGAACGTTTCGAAGAATGACGATGAACGAGTAGAAAACGTGCCGTCACCACGCTGCTTCCAGCCTCCGCAACGCTCCAAAAATGCGATTTTTCAAGACGCAAGATGGCCGTCCGGTGGCCGCGCTCTGCGCTGCAGCGACCAAGAAGGGAATATGTGCTGCCACCTAGACACGCGACTGGGTTCGAGACTAAATGGCTTGAAAACAACGCGCGCGCAAGGCCTCGCCCACCCGTTTGACACCCAAACGTCAGCTACATCCTGTTCGTCCGTTGAGCCGTTGTGGCCTAGATACGCCTCCCCCAAAACTTGCCTTTGTCCCCATCGTGGGTTATCCTCTTTTCCGAAATCGACACAAAGAAACTCTTCCCTCTCTGTTCGACCAGAAGGAAGAGAGAGAGAGAGGGCACTAGATCTATTTACTCTCGAACCGATGTTTCTACAAAAGATCCATTGTCATAGAGATCAGTGGTCGAGACCAACCTCCTAAAGTAAGAAACAGCAGTTTTCCCCGTTTCTCCCGTAGAGGCCCATGCATCAGCTGGTGTCAAACGATGGCCGTCGGTGGTGCCGCTCGACCTCAAGCAAAACAAGCCTCGATCCACGATCTACGCCACGCTTCCATTGTGGCCGGTAGAGCCTTTCGGCCTCTCAGACCGAAATCAAAAATTCATCATCCTCGCAAAAAAAGAAAAAAAAGTATTGATTTCTATTTTAAGTTACTACACCATATTTCACCTCAAAAACCGCAAAAAAAAAATTCAGAGCCGTTTTATTTTGTGAAGAGGGGAGTCCAGCGAAGCTGGGAGCAGCGGCAACGGCGGTTTCAGGTTGGGGCGTGCCATGGGGCGTGCTCATTCTCGCTTCTGGATGCGCCGACGCTCCTTGGGGCGTGCCCATTCTCGCTTCTGGATGCGCCGACGCTCCTCATACTCTCGCTGCTCCTCTTCGGAACGAACAACGCGGTTGCGACCCATGTAAGGACAGGGGCGCGATCTTCGGCAGGTGGCCGCCGAAGAGCGCGCGGCTTTGAGCAATGTCAGGGGAGAGAGACGCCGCGAGTGCGGCGCCGGCGTCTGCAGCATTAACTGTTCTAAAGCAAACGCCTAAAACAAATGGCATCCTGCACGCGCGGACGTCAACGCTTTATCTTGGTTGTTTACCGCGCGTGCGGCGCCAGCATCTGCAGCATTAACTACAAAATTGTTGGTCTACGCTCGGTCTGACCCCGGAGACGATCTGCCCGAACCTAGCCATACAACTTCGCTGTAAAAGTCCGGCTCCTCGCGGAGCATTACTAATTTACCTCTTAATGTGGATCATTAAGATATATGTAGGTGAATTTTAGATTAGATATATATCTTATCAGGACGCACACATTCCAAATGCCAAAAGCATTGTTTTTTCCTTCAACAAGCAAATCTCGTAAGAACTACTTGGCGCAGCGTATGAACAATGCACACAACTTGCTTTTCTCTTGAGGTGAAAACGGGTATAGTTTTGATGTCTATTAATTTGTTGAACAAACTTTGAGGCAAATCAGTGACTACCAGAATTTTGCTCTGAAGAATCATGATTGCTGACTTGGGCCTACTGAACTCTATGCACAACCGGTGTCCCTTTACTGTGTCCTGCACCACGGATGTTCATTAGTTTTATGCAGATCCATGCAGTTGCATGCCAAACCATTACATACTAACAGATAATCTGTATACAGTAATGATTGTTTAATGTTTTGACCTTGCCTTGTGTGAAAGGTCAATGCCATGGCTATGCCATCTGTTGGTGTTGAGTTGCCCTCTTATGGGAAAATCTAATAGAAGCAGAACCTCTTCAGTGTTCTTCATAGACCAACCAGGCCAACGATAGTGCTTGCAGCACAAAGGTTTTTGTGCAGTCTTACGGACACCATATTGAGGATGCATAATTTCTGTTGCAGAACAGTATTGAAGGCATAAATGACAAACAACAATGCTTAGATATAATACTTATTAGGTGCTCGTGTGTAAAATATCCTTCCAGAGAAAATTAAAAAAATGTAGTAGACGACTCCAATGCAAGCTGTGCATAGTTGAAAAACACTTTATTGAACATTATTGATTAGAATTCATAATCTCTATCTTCAAGCTGGCAACAACTCCCTTACAGGTTTGCACATGCCACACAAAGTTCAAATGATCAAAAGCCAACAGCACAATCTTACGAACCATTCAGACTAGAGCTTTTACGAAAAAAACACCACAACACAAGGTTAGCAGAAATGCACACCTATGCAATTGCATCTCAGATAAAAATGTTTGATCAACTGTAAAATTTATAAATCTTGTTAAACGCGTTTGACAGAGTTTGGCTATAAGCACGGTGCTCACCAAAAGTGTGAGGTAAAAGCAAGCAACTGAGCATATCAAATCGTTGTATAACAAGCTGATTTAAAACAAAAGACCGAGCCCCTTCTTCCCCAAGTGAATCCAGGGGATAAGACTTCGAGTTGCTGCATTTAACAATGCAGCAACACTTTTTTAAAGCTCGAACGCAAAGGCCTAGAAAACAGGAACCTATTTATGTATAAACAAAACAAAAAGCACATCTGGGAGTTGCCTACATTTCAGTTTACTTCACTGGCATATACTCGCACAATGAAGTGAGGAGATTAGCAATAGCAATGGTCACTGACAGCAGAGAGGCCTGGAGTGACTGCTAAAATATTTAAATCATATCCCGATTCCACTCTCACTAGGCGTTTACTTCGAGCAGTTTGCACTCTTATGATGCAGCTCAGATATGTCAACATTTTTTATGTGTGTGTCTCATACAAGCACACACTTATGACCACAGAAGCACAAATAGACATTATATTCTGAAATGTGCTCCCCAAAGCCACGTGAGAAACATTTGCGGACGCATCGGTTGGGGGTATAAAAGGCGCATTAAAAGTACACATTCTTTGACTCTGCCTGTACAGAACATAATAAACAATTGTGAGGTAAGCTGCAACATATGTGCAATCCTTTCAATGTTCCAGCTTTTTTTTTTTTTTTACATTAATGTGCATAAACATTTCTCATACTTCACAACTCCCCATAACTTTTCTATTGCTTTCCTGAAACGGAGCAGCCCACATCCTCCATTCCCCCCTGAAAAACTTGTTCAGTCTCCCCATACTCTTACAGTCCCCAGGGCAAGTGCATCAGAGCTTTCCAAGCAATTCAGCAATCAGCAAATACGAAAATGCAGGAAGGACTCTCTTCAATGCAGTGTCCAAGTTCTCGGCCGTTGCAGACTTCTTAAATTAAGGACACCGAACACTGAACAGCTCACCCAGGGATGTCAACAAACGAGACAGAGATAACAGACATCAGAAATTTCAATGCTGTAACATACGACGCGCCGGCAATTACAAAAACAACAATTCCGGGTGCAAAAGAAAAAAAAAAGACAAAGTCCTACAAGGAGATGGAGATGACGTGGCGTCCCCAAAAAAAAAAGAGAGGAAAAAAAAAGTGTAGTTTAAAGTGGTACGGGAGTAGAGCTTCATAACACGAGCAGACAAGGCAATGCAGAAAGAAACTAACTGCAAGTTTGGTCCCCCGCCTCAGTCGTCGCCCCTCCGGAAGGTCAGTTCGTCGAACGACATCGCAGCAAGGTCGGGCGTCCATCGTCCGCTTGAATGGCTGTCGAGACTCAAGTGGAGCAGGCTTCGCAGCAGCCTCCTGACGTGAGACGGCGTTCCCGCGGGCGACGGAGACGCAGCAGACGAAGACACGGACGCCGAACGAGACGGCGCGGGGTGGGAAGGCGTCTGACCGTGCGTGGCACCTGCTTTAGAGCACGAGGGTACTCCTGCTTCCGAAGACGTGCCGGAGCTGCTGCTGGGCCCTGCTGCCGCAACGTCTTCTCGCTGAGAAGGCAGCGAGCCCCTCCTCGGATGTCATTCGAGCAGGCACAGAGAGTCCTGGAGAAGCCCCTGGACAACTGCCTCCTGTTCCAGCTCCAGAAGTTGCCTGGAAGTTTCGTGCAACAGGCGAAAACTGTACTCCACACGAGTATGTGCACCGGCAAACATACGATGGAACATATTTCTTACACGCAGAATGGTGATGAGTAAACTCGTTTCCCTTTTTTGATGCATGCAAGTTTTGTTAAAGACAGAAAGTAAGAAGGGCAACGAATTTCTTCCCAGTCGAGTTTAGGAGACTGCTTTTGTAACTAATCAAAATGTAAGATACCTTTCCAAGTACTCAAATAGACCACTTTTGCTAATACACAAACTATTTCTGCTGATGCCCCTCTTGCACATAAGGTTTGTAGTTTGTAGTAGTAGCAGCATACCTTCGCAGTCTTATGGCCTTGGAACGCAATTCTTTGTCCCGGTCTCGAATTTCTGAGATGGTCACCCAAGCTTCCTGCTGAGGTCTTTGATTGTAAACCCATCGAAGGAATACTCCTGGCCACAGCACCTGGGCAGAGAATAGCGAGGAGTCGCTCACGGAGGATACTGTTCACAAGGGCTTTTTGTCGAAGTGTGTACGAAGTGTGTGTTACGAGAAAAAAACAATTTGTATCAAACTTACCAGGCTTTGTGGAGCCACAGAGGGCCAAATCACACTGTTGTTTGGGTCATACATGGGATTCAAAGGGTCGGCAATACTTCTGGCCGGTTTACATATGACCTGGAAATGAGCACCAGTTGTACACCTCTCAGTATAATAGACAGATCTCATTCTATCAGGAGTGCAAGGCCTGTATCCTTTTATATGCAGCCTAATATCACCTTCCAGTATTATCATAAATGCAACAATATGGGATGCTCGTAAAAGAAACAAATATTTGCCTTGCTTATAAACAATGCCCTGCAGAATGCTGGGACTTAACCTGAAGGTAATACTTGCAGTGTTAAAAGCATGCAGAAATTCTAGAACATTGGCTGAATTGATGATATGGAGTAACTTCCACATATTGGCTTCTTACTTTTGGCTAAATAGAAAGTAAAAATGGTAAGAAGGTAGCGTACGAATCTCCTAGTACTCCTTTCCCGTGAGTTGTGACCTGTGGACTTTAGTTTCAAAGGTCACAAGTCTTATACATTTTTGTACACACATAAGGGACATTCATTCATATTTAGAAGTTTTTTTTTATTTTTTTATTTTCTATATTTTCATTTTTATTTACTGAAGACTGTATTCATGGCATTATATGAAAGGAGTACCCTATTTTACCACAGATAGTACACATCCTTTGAGAGCGAAGCCTGCACAACAATACAGTACCTGCTTTCCCGATGGGACATGCAGGGCACCACTCCCTGCTACTATTAATGCAAATAACCCAGAAAATCACAAAGCAACAATTCCATTTGGGTATAAAATGCAGCCCGCATGTTGAACACGACGTTTGCATGCTTAGAGTTAGAGCACCAATCATACTTTCGAGTCCAAATATGATCAGTGCCTCGTCCTTGGCTGTTCTCCTTCCATAAACAAATTGGTTGTCCTCTGCATGCTCTGCAGGAAAGCTAGCAAATGTGGGCTTCGTTCATAAGCTTATATGTACTTCCATTTGGGAACACACAGTAAGTACTGTAAACTTACCACGAGGGAAACGGTCTTCGTTGGAAGTCTCAGTTCTTTTCTATCCCGCTCAGAGTTGGAGAGAAATGTCCCTGAAAGGCGAATACCAAAGCAGGTTACAGGACCTCAAGGGAAGTCTTAAAGGGGTACGGAAACGAAATTCCAGCGCTCATTTTTTAGCTTTTATGTGTTGCATGCTGCAGCACAACCTCAAAAATACCAGTCTTTCGTTGAAAGGCACAAGAAAACTAATTTTAAAGCTAATTAAACAATCTTTCAATGTGCACCTGGTGGATGCATGTTGAGCCTATTTGGGAGGTAATCTAGCAACGTTGGGGAACTTGCTACGTAGTCATGACGTAGCAAGTTCCATCGGAGCAGCGCCGCTCTTTGGAATTTCAACATTTTCCTTCATAGCTTTCCTCCTCAACTCACAAATCGTGCATTGTACCAAGCAGTTCAAGAAGACGGAAAGGAGGGACTCCCCTCTTGCTCAGACACCTCGTTTGTACACCGGACACAGCCATTCTCCCCTAGAAGATTAGCCCGTCGCTCAAAATTTGGACAAAAGTTGCTTTTCCCACTCTGTTCACCCCTAAGCTGACAGTGCTGTGGAAGCTACGTGCTCCCTGGGCCAGCCACACGCTCGTCACCCCACGGGTACTTTGAACGGCTCGGTTGTAACGCATTGACGCTATTGACACCACCACAACGCTGACAACACCACCAAGGGCAAAGCTTATAACCACGCCAGCCTTGCTACGTCACGAATGCGGGGAATCTTTTCTTTCTGGGTGGTTTCATTTGAAATCGAACACGCTTGTCAGGGTGGGTCTTTCGATTTTTTTTTTAAATATATGTAATTGCCCCATTTCTGAAAAGAACAAAACCGCTTTTCAAAATTTTTTAAAAGATATTTTGCTTTACGAAAAATTATTGAGTGGAGCAGGGTGAAAATCGGTTTTTACTCCGTGATTTTTCTACCCAGTTCTGTACGCTGGTATAAATACGAAAAGAATACAAAACTCACAGTAATTTTTTGTGCTTTTTTACGTTAGTTCGACTATTTTTTAGTTGAAAGGAAAATAATTTTGTATTTTCGTTTATTGAGATAAAAAATGACAAACATCGTCTCTTTGACAATCCGGTGACATCTTCAGAGCCTTGTAACTCATGAGCTATTATATTTGTCGCTTACCAAATACTATGCGGGTGTAGCCCTATACATCGGCTATCGATGGGCATAAGTTTAGTTTATTTTATTTTCACTGAAATTTTTATATAAAATTTGAAATATCGTCGAAAATGAAATTTACCGATATTTCTGAACCCACTTTATTAAGGGGGACACTGGCTAGAGGTTGAACTTCTGAACTACTCAAGTGACTGGAATGAAATTTGCAGGGGAGATTTAACTTCAGATGTAGGTGTACTGTGCAAACTTTCAGCTCTCTAGGACAACTTTACATACCTGCAGAGTGACACATACCTGCATGTGTCACTCTTCATTAAGAAATCTATGATATGCAAATGAAGCTATTAAGCATCATTTCAACTGCTTGAGTATAAAGTGGGGGATGTGGGACTTCGGGCTATCTAGTTTTTATAACTCAAATGTAAATATTTCAGGAAGAGTGATTACCTCAAAATATGAGATGCATATCTGTCCTATGTCAATTTTTGAAAACATAGTTTTTTCTCAATGAGGACTTTAATTTAAAACAAAATAAAGTAGATAGCCCGATTCCCCAGTAAATTTCAGTTCAGAAACATCTTGATTGTGGTATCAGAATAATTTTACCTTCGAACAAAAGATTCCTTCGTATGAAATTTGCAGCAAAAAGTGGAACTGAGAAAAATGCATTCAAACATTGAACTCCTTAGCTTTGTTACTGCCTCACAATGTGTTGAAAATATTTTATATCAACATAACTATTTGGCGCACGGTTATGAAATTTAGTGTAAGGGTGTATAATTAGTTTCTAAAACCGAAAACCTCAAAATTGAAAAATGAATTTTTTCGAAAAATTTTAAAACTTAGGCCCATGTCCCCCCTTAAAGAAGGCCATTTTTTATTTCGTTAAATTTTTTTATTATTGCTGCCGATCATATGAACTTTCAATTGGCTTGATGCGATTTCCCCCTTTTTTGTTGTATCTTCTCTAGAAGTGATCAAAATCACTCCCACGTGACAATGCGGTGACAACTTCAGAGCCTTGTAACTCATGAGTTATTTCATTTGTCACTTACCAAATACTATGCGGGTGTAGCCCTATACATGGACTATCGACGGGCATAAGTTTAGTTTATTTTATTTTCACAGAACTTTTTATATAAAATATGAAATATCGTCGAAAATGAAATTAACCGATATTTTGAACCCACTTTATCGAAAAAGGCCATTGTTTATTTCTTTCAATTTTTTTTTATTATTGCTGCCGATAATATGAACTTTCAATTGGCTCGATGGGATTTCCCCCTTTTTGTTGTATCTTCTCTAGAAATGTTCGAAATCGCTCCCGCTTTCTCATAACGTCCAAACGCAGTTTCCGCAGGTCGGCTTCGCTGCAAAGACTAAACTGCTTATTTGTGTGTACAAATGCAGCGGGTAAATTCATTTTAATTGAGAACACTCGTGCTTGGCTGCATATTGTATTTTCTAAATTTTTAATAATGGCAACTGACATTCTTTAGTCTGATAGTTAGCGGTGCAGCGGATGTTCCATTATCCGATGTCTAAAGCCAGGGCACAAAGGGCGGAGAAAGCGGAACGAGCCCTTCATGTAGCCAGACCGGGGTCATATATCTGTTTGTGCTATACACAGCTTGTAAGGCACGTACAGCACGCCCGGCCCTTCGCGCTATAGACCCATCTCCGTTACACCCAGGAAGCATCCGGCACGGGCGCCAATCCATGATGTGTCTTGTCGCGTGCGTTCAAATAACCATGTAATTGCCTGTTCTTTATTGTCAGCGTGTATATCAAAAATATGTATTATCACATGCCCCTCTTTTAGAAGGAAAAGCAGTTTGCAAAACAAAAGTGAGGAAAACGGACAGAGTTTACATGAACCGAAGACAATGTTTTACAGAACACAAACACCAATTGGCGATAAATAGACACTTTTATTAATTAACGCTAATATATTTAGGATGCACGTGTAAAACAATATTTTGTTGTGCTTTAAATAGTCCACTTCACGAGCAACGCAATATTGGAACTTTTTGACAACGGCATCGGCTTGCCTCTGCTTAGACGATCGAGCGCGGGAGGCGAGCTGAACTTTGTACCGCAGCGGTCGGATGCAGCCGAGAAGTTCAACAGCGTGGTAAGTCGAGACGGACAGAACGAAAACTGGAGCCAAAGCGAGCGAGCGGTGAACCCGAGACGGTGGCCCTTCTGTTTGAACGAGTGTGTGCAGTTAAAAATAAAAGTGTTGGGTTTTGTTCAAGACTGATCGATATCTCTGATGCCAAGAAGCAACGATTCCCACATGCACAGAAGGCAGCGAAAGCAGTCACTTGATGTCTCTGTAGACTTTTAGTTTCTCCACTTTGTCGCACCGAGCTTAATGCAAAGATTGTACAGCCTTCTGGAATATAGAAAAGCGATTTGACGATTTTATTTTAATTGGCTACGGTAGATTTGCTTTGGCTAGGCACACATTGCTTTGGTTTGGGAATAAGTAAAGGTAATGGAACATCCGCTGTACCGCTAACGATCGGACTAAGGAATTTCAGTTGCCATCATTAAAAATTAAGAAAAAAACAATATGTAGCCAAGCACGAGTGTACTCAATCAAAATGAATTTACCCGCTGCATTTGAACACACAAATAAGCAGTATAGTCTTTGCAGCGAAGCCGACCTGCGGAAACTGCGTTTGGCCGTTCTGAGAAAGCGGGAGCGATTTCGATCACTTCTAGAGAAGATACAACAAAAAAGGAGGAAATCCCATCGAGCCAATTGAAAATTCAAATGATCGGCAGCAATAATAAAAAAAATTGAAAGAAATAAAAAATGGCCTTTTTCGATAAAGTGGGTTCAAAATATCGGTTAATTTCATTTTCGACGATATTTCAAATTTTATATAAAAATTTCAGTGAAAATAAAATAAACTAAACTTATGCCCGTCGATATTCCATGTATAGGGCTGCACCCGCATAGTATTTGGTAAGCGACAAATAAAATAACTCATGAGTTACAAGGCTCTGAAGTTGTCACCGCATTGTCACGTGGGAGTGATTTTGATCACTTCTAGAGAAGATACAACAAAAAAGGGGGAAATCGCATCAAGCCAATTGAAAGTTCATATGATCGGCAGCAATAATAAAAAAATTGAACGAAATAAAAAATGGCCTTTTTTAATAAAGTGGGTTCAAAATATCGGTTAATTTCATTTTCGACGATATTTCAAATTTTATATAAAAATTTCAGTGAAAATAAAATAAACTAAACTTATGCCCGTCGATAGCCCATGTATAGGGCTACACCCGCATAGTATTTGGTAAGCGACAAATATAATAACTCATGAGTTACAAGGCTCTGAAGATGTCACCGGATTGTCAAAGAGACGATGTTTGGCATTTTTATCTCAATAAACAAAAATACAAAATTATTTTCCTTTCAACTAAAAAATAGTCAAAATAACATACAAGAGCACAAAAAATTACTGTGAGTTTTGTATGCTTCCCGTATTTATACCAGCGTACAGAACTGGGTAGAAAAATCACGGAGTAAAAAACCGATTTTCACCCTGCTCCACTCAATAATTTTTCGTGAAGCGAAATATTTTTTAAAAAATTTTGAAAAGCGGTTTTGTTCTTTCCAGAAATGGGGCAATTACATATATTTTTCAAAAAAATCGAAAGACCCACCCCGACAAGCGTGTTCGATTTCAAATGAAACCACCCTTCTGTTTTTGTTTGCGCCAGATATCCCATGACGCATCGCACTCTCCGTTCGCTTGTCTTCGAGCGCTTGCTCGAGTGCACCGTTTAGAACGAATATATATAGCCAGTCGTTCAAAATACGAACGTGCGATTATCATTTACGGTTATTATCCGTCATGCTTGACTCATTTCCGAACGAAATATGAATATTTCAATTTTCATTTCTGTAACATTAGCAAGTCGCATGCTTCCCTCAAGTCAGGAGATCTAGCATCAGTAGGCTGCAACACTCACCAAACGAAGAGCAGTAGCTGTGCTCAACAGCATGATCAGGAAGTTCTCACTAAACTCAAAGGAACATACCAACTGCTGGTGGATCTGTAATGCAAAAATGACAAAATGCACCACTATCGCATTTACCCGAGCGACAGACGCACGTTTGCGAACAAAGCCTGCGCATCCCATTTCACAACTTTTGCAACACAGAAATTTTTTTTACAGCTTCAGCAACACGAGAAACGCTACAACTTCGGTAGCACGAGCAACGTTACCACTTTGGCAACACAAAAAACGTCGCAACCTCAAGCACAAAAAAAAAAAATGAAATCAAAGAGAGAAAGTACAACGCTCCGACCCGAAACCTACAGTCAAGGAACGCAAGAAATGCCACAACCTCGCTAAGAACGTTACAACTCCAGAAAGCAAGAAAACAAGAGACGAAATATAAATTTCTTGCGTAACGTACGTTGCAGCGAGCGCAACTATACTTCGTTTCACCTTATGTTGTACCGCAGCGAAGCTAGACCAGCGAGAGCTCAGAGTGTTGGCAGCTGCTCTGAAGTCACAAGAGCTTGTGCCGCCGAGATGTGCCCCAAAGCAAGGAGCTGCAGCTTGTAGCCTTTCCTGCGGCACATCATAAGGTGAAACAGAGTATAGGTACTCGCGTTATTTGCCGTCATTGCGATGGCGTCGTCGTCTCTGCGCGTCCTCCTGAGCACGACTCTGAGGATTTTCACGCCATTTTCGCTTCCGCTCTCAATTCCACTCCCATGCCCGATCCGTACCTCGTCTACAACGAGCTTTCTCGGCATGACATAACTGAGGGTTGTGTTCTCCGGACCTTGTACAAAATCTTTCAGAGGTCTAGCAGTGCGGCGCGCAAGCTCAAATGGTTGTGTGCTCATGCCACCATAATGATGTGTTGGCTACAGCCAGGGTCAAAGTGAGAAGGAAAGGGCGTTTCTTTCCAATGCCTGGCCTCCAGCATGTGCTCGTTGCTTTTTCGACCACACACTCGGGGCATCGAGAGTTACCGCGAAGGACGACGACGCTATTTCCACAAGACGAGGTTCTTACTAACCACCGTCGTCGTTATAAAAAGGCAACCAAAGCCAGAGAAAGCATGAGGCTCGACCTGAAACACGCAGTCGAGGAACATGAAGAATGTGGGGCTCTGATCTCTGGTGTGCGTGCCGGCCGGCGCAAACGCGCCGTGCTGGCAGCGCAGGAGGAACGGGTGTCCCGCCTGGAGCCACTCCCGCTCCACCAGTGCCTCGAAACCCCGCACCGTCCGGCAGTCCGGGTCCAGGATGACTTGCGCAATCGAGCAGGCCAGCAGGGTGCCGTCCATGCCCTCTGTGCCGTGCACCACCACCGACGTCTCTGTTTGCCGGACGATCGGGGTTCTGTTCTCGTCAGACGGAGGCAGGGCACGAAGACGGGAGCGGAGATAATGGGGAAAGCGAGTCGTCTGCTTTTTGCGCAGGGGTTGCGGAGACGTCGGAAGGACGCCGGGCTCCAATTGGTTTTGATTGGAAGGATAGTGGGTAGACCTTGATGCTAGATGAGTTGAGGTCTACCCACCACTCTTTCCAATCAGCAAATAGGAGCCCGGCGTACTGACATCGTCGCAACCCCTGTAAAAGAAGCAGACAAACTTGTGCTCCGTATACCCGCTAAACAAAAAGCCCCGTCGAGCCGAATTTTTAACATTGCCCAAGGACTGAAACGTGGGGCATGGATCGGATGAGAGTGCAGTGTCACCGTCTGGCCGAAAACTGCGTTCAATTGGCAAGAACGCGATACTCGGCTGAATGCCGCGCGGCACTTGTGTCCGGCCCACGCCCCGCAAACGTCCCGGAGGACCGCGGCGTAAGTTTGCAAGCACACCGTCGACACGTATTGCAAAACACTGCCTGCAAACACTGTCTAAAAAATGTGTTTCTTTCTTGCTTGACGGTTCCGGCACGTTGGTCACACAAAAACTGTCTGCAGACATGTTTGAAGCAAACAAATGCATGAAGCAGACGTGCTTCGAACATGCCCAAGGAGTGTCCGCAGATGATTCTTTCATCGTGCCTGCAGCGAACACCGTGTCTTCCACACAATGTGTGAGCAGCGTGACGGCGACATAAAGGGGTCCTGCAATGACTTTTTGACAGTTTTTCTTAGTTTGCACCGAACCTGAGCGCACTGAACGTAATAACTTAGTAAAACTTTTCTCGAATTTCGCTTTATTTTAAAAGTTATAGGCAAATTAAAATGACAAAAACAAGCAAAAAATAACCTCCTTCATGACGTCCCTGGTCCTGGCTACTGTGAACTAGAGGAGAGGTAGTGAGCTCAGCGAGCGCTCACGGCAACTGCACTCCATGTCAATGGCTCTGAGAGAGTGCCACTAAAGCATGGGCTGGATGTAGCGGGTGGCCGGGGCGGCTGGCATTACATTTGCTGAGCGACTAAACACTCTTTGTTGAAGCTTTATGGCTCAAAATGTTTGCCGTTTTAAATCTAAACCTCCAAATCTCACCAAAAAAAAAAAGCGACACACGAGTGATGCAATTTGTCTGGCTGCATTTGCTTTGCACGTGGTACGAAGCACAAATGTGTGACGCGCAAGGCAAACGCCACCAGACCAATTTCCTGGGCAACATCTCGATGCCCGAGTGTTTTTGCACTTAGCACGAGTATTTTAAGGCAGGTAGGCCTTCCAGGAGTCTGTTACTAGAAACAGGAGAAGTTGTCGCAGCTAACAATGCATCCTCCTTCAGCCATGCGGCCACAAAGATGCACAGTGCATACAACACCAGGCATGCTGTCTCGTAAAAACATCCTGCTGAGGCTCGGAACTAGATGACAGCTCCAGTACTCTGAGGGAACACACAGCGTGGAAGTATTCTTCGGGCAAACAGGTTTCATCAAATGCCCCGGTATCCGCTGCAGCCAGTGTGGTGCTGCTGCAGGCAGTTGAAGAGGCAGTGCTTGGCCTTCTTTAGCGTCTGGCGTTCTTTCGCTTACTCGCGGGGCCTTGGCTGCGATGCTTTCATCGACAGGTAGCTCGAAGCATTCGAAAGTAGCGCCAGCACAGCGCCCAGAAAGAGCTCCGGCTTTTCACGTGGGACTGCGCACCTCTTCTCCGTTTATAGCTGTGAACAAAGTCTCGCGTTATAAACGATGGCTCAAAATGAACCTCACACATCGAACATATTTCGTCCAGGAGCTTATCCTTGCGATGCAAGTTCTGTCCCCAAACTTTTTTGTGTTCACTCTACTCAGGTACTGAGAACAGCGACGGCTGCTCACCTTTCCGCCACTGATAGCCTGACTGGCACGCCTAGAGCGAAGCAGTGGCGTTGTCGTCGTCGATTCGACATCTAATTAAGCATGACACTTCATTGGCCATAAACGACAGCAAACACGGGGTAAAGATCAGTTCAGAACGAGGAGCCACTTTGCGCTGCCAAACTACCAAACGGCCAAACCGCAAGCCAAACCTGCTCGCCCAAGGCCTTCAGAACGCTCGGAACTGGTCAGATCCTCCAGCCCATATGACTGCAGCGCCGCCGCATACATCCAAGACCTTTCCACGCTCGCCGCTTCACAGCAATGCGTGGCGTGCGTCGGCGCCTGATCCCACTGCCTCTTTCTAGTTTGTGCCGCCTTTTACACCGCTTGGTGGCAAGGTATGTCAACGGGTCATTTGTTGTTTCTGTACTTTCTAAACTGCATTTGTTTCTTTTCTCATTTAAAATACTGAGCAAAAGCTACTTTCATAAGTAATTGAAATGGTTCACGCCACCTATATTTTGTATTTCGACTAAAAAAAAAAGCTTTTAGTGGCTCTTACCAGTCGTAAGGCAGAAGCTGACCAGGACCAACAACGTCACGATATTGTCAGATGCCAAGCGCGTTCGGCACCACAGGGCGCCCTCGTAGGAAAAAGAGGTTTCCGCGTAGTCCAGTTAAAATATGACAAACTGATATTTAGTAACTCCCTCCATGCCCGCTGAGTTGCCCGAACCACAAGAGATATGGAAACCGCAAAAAAGGTAGACACTTAAATAGGATTGCAGGGCCCCTTCAAGCAGACGTGCACTCCCAACATAACGCAACGTAAGCAAACTGTACAGTGTGAACTAGCCCTAAGAGATCGTGGTTCCCACCGTCTTGATCGAGGCACTGTGCGACGAAGCAGGCGCAGGTGAGGACGTCCTTGATGTGGCCGAGCCATCCCGAAGACTCCAGCCGAGACAGCCACTTGTCCATGCTCACTCCAGTGTCGCTTACGGCTGCGTCAGTCGAGCACGAGAACATGTTCGCCCCGCAACTCGTTTGCATGCAAGAAAATAAATGTGTGTGTTTCTCCCGTCAAAGGATGCGTCAATGTTTACCCAAATGGTTTCTGCTGATATGTGCTTGCAACTTTGTGCTAAGTGACAAGGAATGTCTTCGGCTAGTTTTTTCGTGTGGTTTTGAGTAAAGTTCTGCAAGTGAAATCGAGAAAGTAAATTTATAAACCTTCGAAGGATGGTATATTATAAATTTAATGCAGAATGTGACGGCGACTCTGGCCGTTTCAATATGCAACATCGTGCGCACGGCATGTAAATTGTGTAACTAAGTGCTAGTCTCACATCCATAATATGAATTGCAAGTGCTATGAACAATTTTAAGATGGCATTCAAAATGTTGTTTCTCTCGGATGCAATTTCCGCCATGGCCACAAACTGCAGAAAACATTGGTACAACTGAAGCACAGACTTCGCAACATCCTGAAATCAAGCCTTTGGTCATACAAGAAGTTAACGAAAATAAGCCACCGTATAAAAAAAGAGCGTTCACCACAAACAAGCAAACCAAATGAACCTAAGCACAATGCTATGGGTGCATTATATAGCATGTCCACACCAAGACGTCAAAACTGGCAAGGGTCCAAACTGCATACTAATATTAAATTTTTTTAAAATAAATGTGAGAAAAAAGTCAAGGGGAGACACATAAACAAACAAACAAAAAGAGCACCTCATTCTGATCAGATGCTAAACCAACATGCACGTAGAAAAACAAAAGGTGAAGGGAGACAGGGCGACCTCCAAACCAAACCGAAGCAACCAAACGAGTAGGAAACGAAAGCTTGGCCGAGCAAACTGCAAAGCTTCGGCACATGAAACTCAAACTTGCCTCTCCATCTTGACATAAATGGCAAACTGCTCATTATCCCAACTGCTCCATTTGGGCTAGTGCTCATCCCATCGCTCAGTGGATAGATTTCTTACGATGAAAATATACAGGGAAGAGGAGAAAACCACTCGTGAGTACGTGACACCACTTATCCACTCCACCTCCAAAGCTGATCAAGCTTTCACGAGCTCCCAAGTTTTCAGAGAGACGAATTTCCGGGCTCGGGACGGCTGGAGTGAAATCTCGGTACATGTCCCCAGTAAGAAAAAGCCCAGACCCATGTCACTGCATGCTCGTTCACCTTTCAGCGCTCTCGTCTATGGGTTGAGATACCCGTATAAAACCCTCCGTGGCTATGACATTCGAGGCAAGATCGAGGAAATCTCCGGGAAATTAGTGCTTTGGATCCCCACTTTCTTGTGCCAGAAATCTGAATTTGACAGCATCTATAGCATAAAAGACTTCAAACCAGTTCCATATTGCAAAGCAAGTTTGACTCTCTAGGAAGCTGAAGTGCACAATATACTAAGCAGGAAAATAAACCAGTGCCTCTATATATACACAATTAGACAAAGCTTCTAAGCAGCGAGTAGAACGAAATGAAAGACGTGACCGCAAACATGTTTAGCATGCAGTCTATATGAAATAGTAGTTCCGTCATCGTCTAGCTATATCGCATGACTCATTGTAGGTAATACTGACTGCAAGCACAGTAACTGACTTGCTGCTAATGCGGTATTTTTGAAAACACTACAACTTTCTGAGATGGCAAAATGGTAACATGGTAGCCTAATTTGTGGGAACTCTTTTAAAGGGCAACTCCGCTTCATTTTTGATATTTAGAAAACTATGCAGCCCTCTTCAGTATCATCTAGGATGACCCCATGTCAAATATTACGATCTAATTCCGTCTATATATTTAATAAACTGGCCAGCAAACTTTCAAACGAGCCAAGTCGCCGAAATCTGCCAACTCTAGCGTGCGACATGAGGCGCAATCGTCAGCGCAGTCAATGCGACGGAGTTGGAGCGGCCAACGTTGAGCCCATACGTCAGAGGCATGACTACCTACGTCATTGTCACGTTTTGTTTGTTTTTACTTCACAGAGCGAAATTGAACGATGACGTCATGAGTTTCTCCTCCCGGTGTTGGCTCAACAGCGTCCACGTGATCACCGTAATGCGGATGCGCTAGTTTGCGCTGCCCTGTGCGCTTATCGGTCTGTTTCTCCGCTCCCCTCTCCTCTTCCGTCTTCTCTCCTTCCCCCTCTCACCCGGGCCATCACCGTCCACGCCATGCGAAGCGAACTGCCCATGTCGCGTGTCCTGTACCTCGCCCCCACGAACGTCACAAGACCACGTGGTTCGACGTGACGTCGCCATGACTCTGACGACACGAGACCGATGTTGCCTGACGCAACCGAAGTTTCGGTTTCGGTATCAGCTGACGTTTAAATTAAGATTACACAAATAATATTTTACATTTCGCGAATCCGAAGACGTAGAGCTGTTTGGAAGTGCTTTGTGAAATGGAATCACATGTAAGCCTAAATGTTTCGGAACTGAGTGGAGTTGCCCTTTAAAAGTGAATTTCCTAAGAAAAGAAAAAAAAGGAAACCTGGAAATAATGGTTATACTCAGTCTTAATGGGAGGCCCCTCTACCTTCCATGCTTTTACAAAACAATGTTGAATCATAAACACTAATTCAAGCAAAAAGAAAAAGAATAAAAAGGGGAACATCTAGAGTACTACAATAAATTCAGGACAACAATACATAACTTGGAACAAGTACAAAATGCCGAAATGCACAGAAAAGAGGGGAAAAAGTGGAGACCGCACGGTTCAGAAACCAACTGAATTAAACAGCTACGCCAACAATAAATTAATGCTGAGATTGAAAAAGCGTCACATTATTTGTGCACAGTAACAACACTCAAAACAAGATGAGCATACTCAATATCAAGGAGAAGAAAGGAAAATAAAAAGTTTCAGCTATGGCACCACATGAGAACAAATGCAAATCTAGCTTACCTTCAACAAGCTTGGACAGCGAGTCTAGCAGCACATGGTAACGTTCAATAGGCTTGTGCAGACGCCTCCACATTGGATAGTGCATCTCAGGCTCAAAGCCGCCTCCTTTGGAACGTGGAGAAATGGACACACCTTATCAATGTCTGCCAAAAACAAGGGTATAAAGGCTACTGTAAACTGGACCAACAGGCAACTAGCCAACAATCCCTCATGTGATTGGCCATGTAGGGACTTGCTTATTACCCACTCGGCTTTGGTAGTTAAACTTGAGGGCAATGTATGGTCTGTAAACTAGAGCTAATGTTTGATGAACGCCAACTGTCAGACTTTCAACAAATGTTGGTGCTCAGCCCGAATTTCAATCAGCTTCTGAATTCCCGACTGCAAAATCAAGGAGCCAAAAACAGCTCCAGTTCACACACATACCACATGAACTGCAAGTCTTAGTTGAACCCCTGACTGCCAGAAACAAGCCTGGCTTACCCATTGAATTGCTCTGTTTCTATGCTTCAAAAAGCTGCAAGCATGCAATGTCAAATTTTTCTCAGAGACTCCCACACATATGCAGTCACACACATTTTAGTTAGGGTTACCAACTGTCCCGGATTTTGCGGGACTGTCCCGACTTTTCATTAAAGGGACAATGAAGGCAATTTAGGACATCTTTTGGCGATTGAACTGGGTTCCAGGCACGTCTCAGGCCACGTTGCCCAAATTTCAGCCGAAACCGGCGCTTGTGTGCCGCGCAAATCAATAAAACAGTCGCGGCAATAATTGCACCGGGATCGACTGGCGCGACGCCCCGAGAGTTGCGGGAGAAGCCAGGAGAAGCGGAGCTCGCGTGACCGATGCGGGGCCAAGACGCGCGACGTCACAAACGGCGCGTCGCGCCGTTTGTGACGTCGCGCGTTTGACCCGCCAAACAGGCTGACGCGCGCCGTTTGCGACGTCGCGCGTCAGCGATTGGCGCTGACGCGCCGCTTGTGACGGCCAGAACGGCCAGATCTGCCGCTCTCCCCTCGGAATCTCCCCGGCGTCCGTCCTTCGGCATGCGGGCCGCTCGTTGCCGGCTGTGCGGTCTCCGTCGGGTGATAGCAGAGGCCGCCACGCACGTACTCCCGTTCCGTTGGTGTTCGGTTACCGAACGGAAGCTCGAACTCGCTCGCGAGAGCGGCATTGCCGTCCATGTTGACAAATTCGGCGAAACGACCGCGCCACCGCGCTGCTATAACCCACCGCGGTAACCAGAGTCTCGACGCGCTAAATGCTACCGGTACCGACAATTCACATGTGACGTCACTCCGTACGTCACCTCCGTTTTCGGAGGCCCAAAACGAGAAACGCAGATAGTTGAGTTTCGGTTTCTTCAGTTCTTTCGTAGATATAGAAATATGCGTCACAAATGTCTATAAAAATTTAGGCAGTATGCCAGGTTCCCAAGAAGCCTAAAAACACAATTTAAACAAATTAAATTAAATCGCCTTCATTGTCCCTTTAAGTGTCCCGGGTCCTGCATCGTCCCTAGCCGGAGGACAGCTATATGTCCTGAATTAGATTCAGATTGTACAGTTAAACATTTTATGTGATCCAATGCACGTCCAACAATGCGTGTCCAGCTGCGAAGCACGAATGCAACGAGCTATGCTGCTGTGGCTAGCATTGGCTCTCGAAATGCTTTAGACACCTTGGCATGCAAGCCATGGCAAGCCAGAAATCGGGACTACACTGGTGCCGGGCAGCGCCTATTATCATGATCATCGTTTGTATAAACCCCTTTGTGTCTCCCTTCTGCTCCAGCAAGCTACCCCCCATAAAAGTTTTTTTCTCTAATTGTTCTTGTGTGACTGCTAAAGCATGTTTCGCGGTTTATAAACGTATACTAAACCCCTTTGTGTACCCCTTCTCCTCACTCGCACTGCCCCCACCCTCATCCCGACTTCCTTCAGTAAAGAATTGGTAACCTAATTTTAGTGGTTTATGTACAATAAATGTATGTACACAATACAATGCTGTTAGTGTGAATGCGGAAGTGGCATGTTTTTTGTATTTTGCTTAAAGAGGATATCAGTGGACATCGAATTTTAGTGCTTGGGTGACTATTTCCCACCAATATAGTAATTTTGATGATGGCCTTTCAATTTTGAAGTGAAAAAGTGAAGAAACCGGTGATCGCTTGTTTGTGTGAACAGTGTCGTACTATGTACAGTTACATAGAAAGCTAACTGCACTGTTTACAAAGTATCATGTGCTACTTTTGAGCTTATTTCGTCTGTTACGAGGCTAAATGGTCAATATGCAGTAGACAAACACCATTTCTTATCAGAGGTTATTC